>QLIY01000342.1:0-40635 GCA_003260075.1 Phallusia mammillata
GCTAAATGAACTTACCTCCTCCGCCTGTATGCAGGCTTCCATTAAAAGTGAGTCGTCATCTGAAAGATCAAAATCACAGCTTATAGATACGTCGTTCTCATCGCAAGGTTGCATCGTCTGTATGACAAGTTTTTTAATTTTTTATTATCTTCAGCAAAATGAAGAGACTTTTTTGCTCACATTTAATCATACATAAACCTTTCACCTTTATTAAACTAAAACCATTTATTGTTTAATGGTTTAAAAACTTAAATTAAAAAATCTAGGAACGGCCAATGTTCGATGTAATTCAATAAATCGGAAGATAAAGTCTTTGTCTAAACCGCTGATAGCTGCTAAAACGTATTACTCACGTGATTCACTTCATCTTCGAAGGTAACACGTTTACAACTTTCTCTGCTAAGATTTTCATCTCCTAAAAGTATTTATAGTGCTGTGCTATTATTTACCGACATACAATGCAAGCAGATACAAAAACACCCAGTTCAAGTTTAACATGTGGTATAATAGAGGTAACAACACCGAGGTGAACGCGCCATTTATTCCTCTTGTTCACGTATGACATATGTTAAAAATCATTTAGCTTTTATTTTATTAAGTTTATCTAATACACTAATATCCCAGTTGCTACCCTGTTTAGAAGTGTAAACATGTAAAAAAAAGCGAGAAACTAAAATAAATACGTTTAAAATTTGCCTACAGTATAAAAAATCCCAAGGTATGAATTAATTGTAGGCTATTCTTAAACGGTTTAGGTCAAAGGAAACAACCCCATGACTTTAAATTATCACACAAATACCTAAGTGTTCAACTTACCTGGCAAATTCTGTGTTTTTATTGGCGGTCTTGCGGCACTTGTGCGGAATTGCTCAATTAAAAACTTCATCCGTGCATTAGTGGGCAACGACGGCTCTTCATATTTACTCCATACAGAAGAGGAAGCAGTGTTTCCCAAATTATTTCCACTGCCATACTCTTCTTGTATGTAATTGTTGTAACCTGATCCACATGGTTTAAATTGGTATTTGGGCCCATTGGGCGCAGCTGCATTTTGCCACATCACTTGTCCAGTGCTCCCAGATACATTTTGTAAACCACCGTTTTCTTGAACACTGTTTTCAAATGTTTTTTGCCAAACAGGAGCAGATTTTTCTAATGCTGAAGTTGAGTTTGCAAAATTGCTTCGTGAAGGGTGAGCAGTGTTTCCAAAATTATTTTTGAAGGGAGGGTCAGTTTTTCCGAAATTCTTTTGCAAGACATTGTTGCTGTTTCCATGGTAACTGTTCTCATTAGAAGCAGCGTTTCCCAAATTTTTCTCACCCGCAGTTTTAATTTCAGTGATACGCCATGGACTATCATAATTGTTCTGTTTCTGACCTTTGCTAAAGCCTTGACCTAAACTCGACGCTTTGCTATTGGTATTAGCCACAATGCCGCTTGATACTGTTGTAGAACTAACATTGAATACACTGGGTTGGCTTTTAGAACTTTCTAATCGAGGCAAAGTCTCAGCTTTTACAGTTGGCTTTGAGTAACTCTGGATTTCATCATAATCCTCGGTTAAATCAATGCTCTTGCTAATATTGCTATATTTGTTACTGACACTAGGTTGATTGTAACTTTGAATGACATCTGGCCTAGCTTGTATGGAGACACCTGGTATATAATTAGGCTGTGATGTTACTGCAGTATTTACCACAACATTTTTCTGCATGTACACTGGCTTTGAAGAATATACACCACCATAACTGTAACCCCCTCCAGAAATTGCGGTACCAGCTTGTTGATTGGGTCCTTTCTCTGGTCCACAACTGTTGCTGTAAATGTTTCCAGTGTTGTTTCCTAAATAATGTGTACCCTTAGCACTGACTGCATTGTTCCTCAAACAGTTTATGGAATTACTACTGGCAGCAGTGCTTCCAAAAACATTTGTAACCTTACTACTGGCAGCAGTGTTTGCCACAGGATTTGTGACTAAACCTTTTTCCACAGAACTGTGCTGAAATTGGGAATTTCCACCCGAACAGGGGTTTCCTCTGTTGTGATCCTGTGTGTTGGTTTTTCCAGCAGCAGGAGTGAACACCTGACTTCGTTGCCCGGTTGATGTTTTCCATGCAAAGACCCGACCAAGCTGTGGTGGGGCTTCAGAATTGTTAGGCTGTGGAAGATTAGGTTTTAAGTCACATATTATTCAAAATGAAAAGTGGTAAATAGTGCTTTACTGATGATAAGTTCTGTAACCACAGCAGCCAATGTCCTCATATCAACTGCACTGATAAAACATATTGAACGAAACATGGTGCACTGTCTGCAGCTTACCTATCTTGTAATGGGTGCGGGCTTTTAGTTCTGGGACTGTTTGTTAGAATTAATATTCGTGTTTGATATACCACAAACTGAGTCAACAAGCAGTTTACTAGTATTTTATCAAGTATTTTATCAGTTACCTGTGAAACGGAGTTGACTTTTTGTCCGAGTTTTTGTGAAATTGATGATTGATTTGATTGTGGTCCCCAATACTTTGATGGTCGAGGTTGAATTTCAGCTAGAGCAACATCATCACCAAAATCTAGAACAACAAATTTCGGTTTTAAGAGCTATGTAAAAGACAAGTTGTTTGTAACAGAGTTATAAGCGGGTCTAAAAAATTAAATTGGGACCCAAAACCTGGCCTAAACCACCTTTTTTTGAAACAAAATAAGCCAAAAACCGCCCCAAAAAGCGTGGCAGATTCAACTCTCCAAGTAGCTCCAATGGAAATGCTGGTATGATAGGTTAAACCAGTGGTTCCCAAACTTTTTCATATTTTTTTCAAAATCCCCCCCCCCCCCCCCCCCCCCCCCCCCCCCCCCCCCCCCCCCCCCCCCCCCCCCCCCCCCCCCCCCCCCCCCCCCCCCCCCCCCCCCCCCCCCCAACAATCATTCAAAGACAGCATGTAACATCACAAACAGGACAAAAACACTAGCTATTAAAGGGATTCAAAATCAGAACATCAGCGTGGTTAAAAACATTGTTAAAAAAGAATAACTGTCTTTGTTACTTTGTTTTACAGTGTGTCAATAAACTTCTAGCAAAACTGTTTATTTTTATTGGTTGCTGTGGTCTTTTAAATATGTGCTTTGAAGACATACATGAAATGTTGCGCTTGTCAGTACAATAAGTTTGTACAATAACATCGAGCTATTACTTTACAAGTAAGCTACAGTCAGAGTACAATGTTTTCCTCATAAAGTATCACCAGTGCAGCTGGTGGCGAGATATTGGCTGTAGGACTTCAATTTGTTGGCAGTCAGTGGCTGGAAAGCTATGCATTACAAAATCTTTTACCACAGAAAAAGTTGTTTCACCATAACCGATCAACTGTTTGGGAACCAAAATGATGATGGCTCAGTGTTACCACATTAACATGAAAGCATTACACTGCTAAATGACAAGTTTGCTGTGGACAGTCCATACTAGGTAAAAACAGTGTCATTTGACTTTTCTACCTTGGGAATCTCCTTTCACTGTCCACAGCCTCTGATCAGCTGGATGATGTTTCACATCGTTTTTGTCGTTGCTTGAACCATCGTTGTACGTCATCATGCTGCCGATGTTTATTTGATCCTGAATAAATTTTGTTTTGATAAAACATTCCCCCAGCACAATTTCATGTATCTACACCTAATATACTGGTTCATATAGTACAGTGCTCTTTAACCTTTTTAGTGGCACGGAACCCTTTAGGTGTTTTGTCAAACTTTGCAGAACCCCAATAAAATAATTGTAATGTAATACAAGTATCATAGAAAAAACATTTTACTTAACACACCCCAAGCGCAAAAGTTGACTTCAATTAAACGATGTACTGAAACGCATTCCCATTTTGATTGGGTCGGTCGTTTCTACATTCTTGCAACTTAGCCAAAGTTTGTCAAAACTGAGTTTATTAACCCCCCCCCCCCCCCCCCCCCCCCCCCCCCCCCCCCCCCCCCCCCCCCCCCCCCCCCCCCCCCCCCCCCACAGGCGAGCATTGCTGTTCACAACAATGACATTATGAATCATTCTTGCTTGAATTGCTACCAAACCGCTGTAAACCCCTGTGCGACTCTTAAAGTTCACGGAACCACTGTAAGGGTTCTGCGGAACCCCGATTGAAGAGCACTGATATAGTACATATAAATTACATGTCTTAACATCTAAATCAGGGGTTGGCAACCTTTTAGGCGACACATGCCAATTTACTTGTTGTTTCCATGTGTTAATGACTTCATGTGCCAACGTTTTTCTAAATAATAGTTGTTCGTGCCAGCAGATATCAATAATAAAGGGAAAGCAGAGTGTTTTGTGCATGTAAGGCTCAATTTTAAGACCATGGCTTGATAAAAACTATAAACAGGATTTAATTGAGTACAATATTACACAAGATTTAAACATATTCATCTTATATAAGCTGTTTTGTGAGGGTATTAAACCCAGTAAGACAAAAACAATTGCTTTAAAACCTGAAAGATAAAGGAGTCAAAATTGGCAAGGCTTGTACTCCAAAAGTTATGGGTATCAAGACTTTTTACATAATTACATCATAGTAGCTTTGTTGCCGTTGGAAGTCAGTTTCCTTCAAGGGAAGAGAATCTATTTCCTCTGCTTCATCTTCAGCATTGTTTTGGTGATCCCGACAAAATGATTCAAACATCTCCCAACCTTGAGACCTGTAAATAAAATATGGTTTTGGGACTAAAGACTAAAAACAAGTATTCATTGTTGGGGAGTCAGCCGTGTAGTACTCGTGTAGACCAGACCTCCACAACTCGGGTTCCGTACAACCCTTTCAGGGGTTCCCCCCCCCCGCGGTTTCCGCGACGTCCCGCCCATTCAGCGTTTTAGTGTCACCCATCCTTACACACCGCAATAAAATTGAAAATTGTCATTCTTTGAACAAATTTTGTTATGTTTACCTGCGGAAATTTTATTTTATTAATGCGCCGCATGACTAAAAAGTTTAAGAACCACTGTACTAATGTGCAAATCATAGTATGCCAGTCCTGTTAAAGGCGTCATACTAAGTAATGTCGGTTTTCCAAACATTCCCATGTGGCATGCAGCTACCAAGCAGCAGCATAAACCAATTGTTGCTCTTAATATCATATGTTTTGTAAATTAACCAATGCAAAACAAACGTCAAAATGTGGAGGCTTAACAAAAAAACAGACGTAACAGATTGTTTACTCCCCCCCCCCATTGTTTCGAACAGCAATGCTCGCCTGTGCAATATTGTTAACCTTTGTGACGCCATGGATCAATTGTGACGTAATAAATACAACCTTGTTACACTCTAGCTAAGTTGCGAGATTAATGTAGAAACGACCGATCCAAATAACACGGCAATGTGCCAGTCCTGTTGGCGTCATACAGAGTAATGCTGGTTTTCCAAACTTTCTCATGTGGCATGCGGCTACCAAGCAGCAGCATAAACCAATTGTTGCTCTTAATATCATACTTTTTGTAAGTTAACCAATGCAAAACAAACTTCAAAATGTGGAGGCTTAACAAAAAACAGACGTAACAGATTATTTACTTGTTAAGATCAGTGGAAGTAGTTTGGTTGGTCTGATTATTTTGCTGCATCTTTTGTTGTGGAGTAAATCTGTATTTCTGCAAGTGTTCGACTTTAGGTGTCCAGTTCTGCCATTAAACAATGAAAATTTAATAACAAAAAATACTCGTTTAACTGGGATTCAATGCGTAAAATCCTAAAACAATACTTCTCAACAGTGGTAAAAACAGTAAAAAAACAAACTATCAAGTTTTGTATGCCACATGTGTTAACTTGCATTGGTACAAAACGATGCTATATGTTACAATTTAGTGATAGCTTTTTATTCAAAAGGCAGCATCAATGTAAAAGACCATTGCTTTATATTAGTACTATCATGTCACATTAGACCAGTGGTTCCTAACCTTTATCGACGGTTTAATAGATAAACCATACAAAGATCATTAGCTAAAATTAGGTATTTTATCAACTTTACAGGTCATATTCCCTAAGCGTCTATTTAGAAATCACAAGTAAAAATTTCCTCAATTGTTTGTATTTACCCCCCCCCCCGACCCCACTTGGGGTCGCGACCCATAGGTTGACGACCACTGCTATAGGTTACAATTTAGAGACAGCTTTTTATTCAAAAGGCAGCATCAATGTAAAAGACCATTGTTTTTTATTACTATCATGTCACATTAGACCAGTGGTTCCCAACCTTTATCGACGGTTTAATAGATAAACTATAAAAAGATCATTTAAAATTAGCTATTTTATCAACTTCACAGGTCATATTCCCTAAGCGTCTATTCAGAAAACAAGTAAAAATTTCCTCCCCAGCTAGAAACAACTACATTGAACGTTTGAACAGTTAATCTTGGTTCAAAAAAGCAAGGCTGTGGGTTCCAAAAACTGTTGAAAAGTAGTTTCTATTTACCTTATCTTGCTGATCTTTTGAAACTGCGCGATTAAGGTTGGTCGAATCTGTTAAAAAATCAGCAATAAAGATTTAGTAGAACTAAAATTGTTCAAACAACACAAGTGAATTAGTCACAGAAATTCAAATCACATACTTTGCTAAAACTATTATAGTTCGCCAGGCTCATTAAAGGCGTTATACCAAATCAGTCGGTCACCAAACATTTCCATATGACAAGGCGTAGCTAGAAAAATCTAGCCTGCAGTGGAATTTGAACCCAAGACCTGAGTCTTTATGGGACTCGCGCTCTTCAAACTGAGCAACACAGGCCCAGCAGAAAGCCCGTCCAAAATCGAATCACCCCCCCCCCCTAGCCTGCAGTGGAATTTGAACCCAAGACCTGAGTCTTTATGGGACTCATGCTCTTCTGACTGAGCAACACAGGCCCAGCAGAAAGCCCGTCCAAAATCGAAAAAAAATTGAAAAGCACCATTGCCTGCCTTGTATGCTGCAAATGTCAACTACGTAGTAGGGGATAGACAGATTGACCAATTTCACACTATCACGCCAAACACCCTAACAATATAGTTGGATGCGAATTGTTCTGCTTAAACCTGACATCTAAACACACCCACCTTGCAGGGGAATCCCCATCTTACAGCACTCATGGGCACATAATCGTTTATTGTGGCAACTATGTCTGCACGGTCTCCTGCAACAACAAAACCCTGTGTCTTTTAACAAACATAAGAGCCACTGCCCATTAAACCACTGTTACGTCACATATATCCGTGACGTCATACGTGACGCAACAGTAAATTAATTGTCGTTATATAGGTAGAGGCCTTTAAAAAGTGTACGTTTTTTTATGGAAAAGGCAATAAATTAATAAAAAATGCCAAATTCAGACAAATCCGGTTAATTGCATAATCAATTCGCCAGCTTTTATGCAAATAAGTGGACGATTTTCTTAAAAAATAGCCACGGTTGAAAATATCAATCCTTTTGCAATTAAACATATTATGCGATTACCAAGTTTTGTCTTGTACGAAATTATTGTCACCTCTTTTTGTCAGGAACTTTGGTGTCTGCATTTTCAGCGTTACGTTTGATGACGTCATTGCAATTCCCTTGTGACGTAGCAGTCATCTTGCGGGCACCCAGATAGTAGGGGGTGAACGTACTTTCAATATCCAGACCAACTGGAAATAAATAACAAAAAAGGATAATTGTCCGATTTCTCACTAAAACCACTAAACTAATCAGCAGTCTCTGCAAATAAACATACATTACATAACAATTAAAACAGGGTTATTTAACCTAATAAGAAAATCTTGTGGTATTTTACCCCACTCAAGACTGATAAGTTTAACAACCAACTCATCTCCGCTGCGTGCTCGCTTAACTGTGACCGTACGTTGCCACGAGTTACCATTCAAAGACATAAGAGATGAATCGACCAATCGCTGCTTGAGGATCGCCCGGTTGTCAGCATCACCTACCAATGTGTACAACAGTGTCACCTACCAATGTGTCTTTTTTCCAAGAGGGACATATATCAAAAAGATTAAACACGCAGTTGTTTATGCCAAATGCCCGCCGAAAACAGATTAATCTTGCAAATAGTCTGTAGTCTGTACCGTACCAAAGCATATGTGCCATAATATTAGTTCCTAACTTTAACGTTCATTTGTGTATTTATCGATTTTTCCGTGTTTTAAACTTTAGAATGCCCCCCCCCCCCCCCCCCCCCCCCCCCCCCCCCCCCCCCCCCCCCCCCCCCCCCCCCCCCCCCCGGTCGGTTTGTTTATTGTTTAAATTAGAGTCGTTAATTGTTGATTTAGTTCAACCAAACTGACCAATCAGAAGCAGACACGTATGTTTTCTTCCTGCGGTTGAAATCTCACTTAAATCCTCAGCATTGTTCATCACAACTTGGATTGTGATGTCACAACAATCGCCACTGTATCTTTTGCTCTAAAAAAGCAAGTAAGTCAAATCGACACATTCTTTTGTTCAAAGATACATCAAATCATACAAGTACATAAACCTGATGTTTTTGACCACAACGAACACACCAATACCCACACCTTGTTTTTAAGATGGTGTTTTATAAGCCATATTTGCCACTGAGCAAAATGCAAGAGCCAAATCCATACCACCCAAAATTAAAGACAGTTCCATTTAAACTAATTAAACCAATGGCGAGTATGTTACGTGATACGTAATAACCGACCTTATTTCTAAGATTTGTCCTTATTTTGAAGGGCAATGTCTCAGAAAAAATGATTGTCCTTATTTTAAAGAAATGTCCTAGTTTTTGACAGGAGTTGTTGGTACAAGTTGTTCGTGCAAAAAATATGGAATGTGATATGTCATGGCTCGTATAAATGCAAAGATTTTTTCAAAAAAGTTTGTTTTATTTCATATGAAAATTTAATTTTTTGGTTCTCTTCATTTTGGGGTCCATGTCGATGGCAACCCTGGTAATAAGACATAATCGACAATTTTGAATAGACCAAACAAAACAAATGTTCATGTTTATCTCATATATACAACTGTAAAATCCAGGTAGGCTACCCCACAAAAGGCATAATACGGAGTCAATAAGCCAAAACATTGACATGGAATAAATTATATATTTTGCCTAACTGGCATCTTCAATTCCTACAAATAAACAGTGACCTTCAATCAGGGTCTGATACTGTTCAGTATAATAACTCTCAGTTTTAAACACTACATTTAATTTCTCTTACTTGTTCCATGTTGATGTGGTATTTTGGTAATCTCTTGACAGTTTCTTTAAGATGGTTTCCGAAAGGAGGGTGTCTGTTAACAATCATCTCAATTTCACGAGGGTCGATTGATTCCAGTCGGTCAAATGAACAAACTCCAGCATTTGCGAGTGACGATGAGAGACTTGGTCCAATGTTTGGCAGTTGCTTGGTAACATATCTAAAGTGTATTGAAACTTTAAAGTGTATATAAAAGCTTGTCAGGATGTGTATAAAGCAGTGGTGCTCAAATACTTATTGGTGCTGTACGGAAAAAATCTGCCCAAAAGCAGTGGTTCTCAAACGTTTTGAGCATGCTTTTTATGACAAATACGTAAAAATGAGCTTTTAACTGTTTCATATAACATAAACGATTATAAGACGAAATATAATTTTGGTATACTTTGAGTTTCATGTACCTAAGCAAACTAAGGGCCAGGCCAAAAATTTGTCTCTATATGTTGCAGCATGTTTAAATGTTTCTGTCCCATTTTGAGGTATTTGGCTGACAAAGAGAAGTTCTGCTCCAAACTTATCGTAAGCACCCCAGTATAAAAATCAAATATGTTTCATTCATTTGTTCAACCAAACATTTAGCCCGAACTTTAAAGCAGGTTCAAAGCAATATCAGCCAGACAGTACTCAACAGCGAGTAAACACATAACTTATGAGTTTACAAACAGAATTAACCATTATCACACCACCACGTCATAAAATTTCTATTGGGCAACAATTTATAGCACTGTATAATAAAAAATAACGCTGTGAAATAAAGTAAAAAAAGAGATGCTCTTATTGTCACAAAAACAACTTTGAGATGTACCCCATAGGTTTGGAAACACAAACACGGGTCAAAAGTCCCGCCCTGTAGCTACACTGTCAACTTATTCAAACAATTCCTCCCCCCCCCCATTCAAACAATTCCTGCTTATTTGTTCTCTTACCTTGAGTTTTCCCACAACTTTGCCTTGACACATTTTGACAGAATCGCTCCATTGTAAATTGACTGGAATTCATCTTTCAATAATAGAAGTTCCACCAAGCATCTACATACCCTTGCTGCATTCCTGTGCACAAAAAATTCTCTCTCACTGGTGTTAAATGTTGGTGCTGTTATAGTCCACAAATACGGTTCAAAAGACTTAAGTCAATCCAAACCCGGAAAGTTTTTTTTTAGGCCAAATAGGTCTGGATTAACTGAGACCTTTTTTATTGTATTTTTCGACAATCAGGCGGCAATCCGAGAACTGAAAATTGCCCTTTGTCGTTCACGTCCGGTGACAAATCCCGATCAGGTTTATCTGAGACTTACTGTATCTTAGATCTTAAAAACCTGAACCAAAAACCAAGGTAATTTTGGGTTATGAAATGTAAAAAAAAATATTTGGACAAATATTACTGATGTTGAAACAAAATTGAAATTACTGTTTGAAAGTATAAATGTACAACACTATTCAGTTTATTCAAAAACTACTTAGTTAAAGAAAGGAAATTTCAACCACAACTTTTTTGTCAACAATACATGTTAAAATAACATTCACCATGACTTCAAACAAAACTATAGCTTATAGTAAAATATGTTAAATCAAGTCTTAACTAAAAAAATTGGCAAGTAGTCAATTGTTGCAATAGTTTGGTTAAAGAAATCATCTTAAAACTATTTTAAATCTTCAAATTGGTCGAAGTCAAATTTCTGCAAAATATTTTAAATTTTGTTTCCACTCCCCCCCCCCCCACCAAGCATCTACATACCCTTGCTGCATTCCTGTGCACAAAAAATTAACAACTCACACTGGTGTTAAATGTTGGTGGTGTTATAGTCCACAAAATTGGTTCAAAAGACTTAAGTCAATTCAAACGTTTTTTAGGCCAAATAGGTCTGGTTTAACAGAGACTTACTGTATCTAAGATCTTAAAAACCTGAACCAAAACCCAGGGTGATTTGAGTTATGAAATGTTAAAAAAATACAGAGGACAATTATTACTAATATTGAAACAAAATGGAAATTACTGATTAAAAGTATAAATGTACAACACTATTCAGTTTATTCAAAAACTTCTTAGTTATAGAAAGGCAATTTTGACCATAACTTTTTTGTCAACAATACATGTTAAAATAACATTCACCATGACTTCAAACAAAACTATAGCTTATAGTAAAATATGTTAAATCAAGTCTTAACTAAAAAAATTGGCAAGTAGTCAATTGTTGCAATAGTTTGGTTAAAGAAATCATCTTAAAACTATTTTAAATCTTCAAATTGGTCGAAGTCAAATTTCTGCAAAATATTTTAAATTTTGTTTCCACTAAAAATACTTTTAACAATGGATTATTCTGATTGGACAAAAATAAAAAATAAATATCTTAACTTTTGAACAACCAACCTGAATATCTTGGTAACATCTTGTTGTAGAGCAAACTCTTGTACAGTAATGCAACCCAGGGTGGCTTGTAACAAACAACTCACTTTCATAGGGGTGGTTTTAATTTTGCCATTCATTGGGTATCTACATAAACAAAATTGTGAAACAAGAAACATGTCTCAAGGATTTAAAGCTTTGAGGATGAAAGTAAGTGATAAATAAATCATTGAACTATAAAGTTTAGGTTTCCCCCCCCCCTGGGTATCTACATAAACAAAATTGTGAAACAAGAAACATGTCTCAAGGTTTAAAGCTTCGGGGATGAAAGTAAGTGATAAATAAATCATTGAACTATAAAGTTTAGGTTCGCTGAGTTAAAGCACGATAAACAAAAAAAGTTATACTTTTTGCTAAAAAGTGTTATTTGGCAAAGACACAACAAACACAAATATCTATTAGATTAGGCCAGTAGTTCTCAAACTGTGCGTCGCGATGCCCTGGTGCGTCGTTTCAATTTTCCAAGGGTGTCACAGAATAGTTCCACTTCGTGGCTCTTTGTTGTTGTATCAATAAACACAACTTTAATAATAAGTTTTCTCATTACCCTTTTTTGCTGGTGCGTCGCAAGTCCAGAAAAACTTGTCCAGGGGCGTCACAACAAAAAAAGTTTGAGAACCACTGGATTAGGCAATAAAGCTATACACTTTCTTCTATACTATTCCAAACATTTTACACATAAAAAAACACTAGCAAAGTGTAAACCTTATAAAAAACAAATCTTGGGAAAATTTGGATGATATCACAAGTACAAACCTGACAGTTACTCTGTTTTTGTCTTTGTTGAGTTTGTTCAGAGTTGATCTTTCATTCATCCGCAATGTAACTTCTTGAAATTCTCGGCATTCAGATAACATTGTCACCTAAACCATTGTAAAACATTGCAAAATGCACTCATTTTTGCATCATGCAAGTATTAATGGCAGTAGATTAAACTTCTCTTGTTTAACCGCTAAAAGTGCACTCTTTTGTCGTCTGTTGTGGGCCAGTAAATGAATTATAAAACTATTCCATGCTTCTTTGAAAATAAGTGACATGAAAACTAATGAAACGCCATTGAACTTACACACTGAACAAAAGGTTATTGTATTATAGTCAGTTAAAATTATACCTGCCTGAAATTATAAAGTTAAGTTTTTGGTGGCCTAACAGGATTTTAAATGTAACATTTCTATCATTTAAATATCACCTTTACTACAACTTAGTGTAACATTAAACTGCACAACACATAGGTTGTCCTGAAAGTATGCCCTCATATTTTTAAAATCAAAACTAATGAGGTAAAACCATATGGATTTCAAATAACAGGAACCATTACCATTTCTTCCAGGGTTTCTGTGCCAAAAAGTTGAGAAAACTTCTTCATGGTTTCATAAGCAATGCAATATCTTGCCATCAATCGACCTGGTTCATTTGCACTGAGACGAAGGTCGTTGTCAAGAGAAACAAGGTTAAGCGAGGTCAGAAGGTCAAGGTTGTGCATGCAAAGTTCACGAAGGCGACGGTCAACTTCATCTCTTGTAACATCTCTGGGATAACCTGGTCGAAATAAAAATGTGAATCATGTGTGCAATTCAAGGGTAACAATAGATAATATATTTACTATTCCAATTTAATTAGTCTCAGAAAAACTGCATGTCAAAGAAATACAGTGTAGTAGTCCAACAGGGTGTGGTTTGAACCCAAACCTCTTTACCTAACATGGGTGGTTAGTTTTTAGGGCCCCCTTGACTGGTCCCACCAATGTTTCTCCCAGTTGCATTTACCAACAATGCACCAATCTTACTTTATGGCAGTGGTTCCCAACCTTTTTCNCACTCACGATATCACGATACATGTCACGGGATTGTTCACGAGTCATGATAACGGCAGTTGCTGAAGTGTCAAACTGTGGTAAACAAAATGTGTTACATTAAAATAATTATGTCAAAAAAGCTAATAAAATCATATAAACTGTTAAAAAATCCTTTTATTGCTAGGCAAAAGTTGAAAAGATCACATATTTCTAACAAGTGCATGTAGAAAACTCAAACAACTTGGCAATAATCCACACATGTTTCATTTGCAATGCTATTTTTACAAGTAACCAGAATGAGTAATATGTATGTATTCATTTAACCCGATTTANCACTTTATTACGTTTCAAAACGTTTTACCGTTGCACAGCTATTTTAGGCCTGGTGACTGTTTTACTGCTAATGCGTTGCCATGTTTTCTTTCAACAAGCGAAATAACTTAACTCAACTGAAGGTTGGCTGATATTAACAGTTAATACACCAACTACCAAGATTCATTCCCCCCCCCCCTCCGGTTGGGAACCACTGCTTTATGGTGAGCCCCAGTCACATAACACTTTATAATATGGTGTAGCTTCCCCCCCCCCAATTGACCGTATTTGACCGGTCAATTGACCGGCTTGCCAACCCTACATAACACTTTATAATATGGTGTAGCTGCAGCACATTTTAACGATTATCCACCAATTGTGCCCTTCACTTTATTACGTTTCAAAACGTTTTACCGTTGCACAGCTATTTTAGGCCTGGTGACTGTTTTACTGCTAATGCGTTGCCATGTTTTCTTTCAACAAGCGAAATAACTTAACTCAACTGAAGGTTGGCTGATATTAACAGTTAATATACCAACTACCAACATTTATTTACAAAGGTAATTATTGGTCACTTGCAAATGTTACTTAGGGTTAAAGACTACACTTGTGTGATATCAACTTATCAAAGAGTGAGGAATGCTGTTCAATACAAAAGTTACCATAATGAGTTGGGTTCTTCAAAATTCTGATGTAAAGAAATGTTGATTGGATCCATTCCAAGGCAACTGTTACATCACCAATAGTCATGAGAACCACTTCGGCATTAAGATGTTCAATCAAGTGCCTACATAAAAGCAACATGGGTAAGCAAGGTGAAAGTAAAGTCCAATAATATGTAAACAAAACTGCCCAATGTGTTAAACATTTCATTAAGCTCATTCTTGGAACACAGTGCTTGGTCTAGATCAGTGGTTCGCAAACTTTTTCATATTTTTTTCAAAACGGTCCCTTTGCCATTATTTCGAGGGCTCGCGGTCCTTAAGCCTCAATGTGTATTTCATAAAAACGAAAGTTGATTGCAGGATTTTAGCTAGTTATGCAAAATTGCGCATAACAATCATCCAAAGACAGCATGTGACATCACAAACAGAACAAAAATATTACGATTGTGTGCGAACAATTGCATTTTTGATAGTTGTCATTCAATAAAAGTCATTGTTTAGCAATGGAGACAGTCGATTCTCAATTCTACTTTGATTTAAACTTATTTAGTGGCACAAACTGATGCCAAATAAGATTATAGAATTACTTCAACTGCTTCGCGGTCACCCAAAAATTGCCTCACGGACCTCTAAAGGACAGCGGACCCCAGTTTGGGAACAGATTTTAAACAGCCAAACTTAAATATGGATAACATTCCCAAATCTTTGTCAGTTTTAAATCAAAATTTTTGAAAGGAACTTATTTGTGAAAGGCTGTAAATTACAGAAAAAGTCATGAAACACACACACAAAAAACAATGTAATGTGCGACTTCAAATTAGCTTTACAAGTAGGTAGAAATGTTTTCTGGTAATTTACTTTTTTTATCAGTAAATGTTATTTTTACAGCAACTTAACCAAAAATAAAGAGTCTCTTGCTAAAGATAAGCTCCATTTACGATTTTTTTTTCAAGTTTGCGTAAAATAAACTATTAGGAGGTAATGTTATGTTTTCTTGTGTTACCTGTGTAGAGAGCTTTCTATACTCTGACACCCACTCACGATATCACGATACATGTCACGGGATTGTTCACGAGTCATGATCACGGCAGTTGCTGAAGTGTCAAACTGTGGTAAACAAAATGTGTTACAATAAAATAATTATGTCAAAAAAGCTAATAAAATCATGTAAACTGTTAAAAAATCCCCAATCCAAACCTTTTATTGCTAGGCAAAAGTTGAAAAGATCTCATATTTCTAACAAGTGCATGTAGAAAACTCAAATAACTTAGCAATAATCCACACATGTTTCATTTGCAATGCTATTTTTACAAGTAACCAGAATGAGTAATATGTATGTATTCATTTAACCCGATTTATATGTAGTTGGGATTGTAGCAAAACAACCCAAAATTTAATGATAAATATGACTGTCCAAATTGACTTAAAAAGCAACATGCTTTATTATTCAAATGTTTTGAATCGATAAATACTCATGCCATCATCAGTGATACGAGGGGCCATATCTGTTGTTCAATACTTAATAGACACATTGCGTATATTGATGTGGTATGTTATCTTGTATTTGAAATCATTGAGGTTGGTCTGCACCTGTCTGCCAACACTTCGAACATTTTTTATCTACTATTTTATGCTACACTAGTTTTGCGCCTTTTATCATTCACATATGTGAAGTGGGCCCCCCCCCCTAACTGATGTGGCCCCTCATATCACTGATGATGGCATTAGCATTTGCCCAAACGAATAATAATAAAGCATGACACTTTTACGTCTATTTGGGATGTTACATTCGTCAATAAACTTATGAACAGATCTATGTATAGTGTTCCAACATTTTTTGCAAAAATATTATCACTGGACCTGTGGTCTTCCTGCCCTTCCTATCATCTGCAACATTTCAGTTTGTGTGTATTCCTGGAACATTCCTCGCACATAGTGGGTTGTGGATTTCACGATCACCAAATGAGCTGGTAGGTTTACACCCATGGCCAGTGTGCTGGTACTAACTACAAAAAAACATACAACTCATACTAAAATGCTTGTGCAGTTTGCTAGTGCAAACTTGTACACATTCACTAAAATAATTGCAAATCTTAAAAGTTAAGTTATGTAAGTACGACAGACCAGTTTGTTGGGAGTAGTAGGCTGAAAAGTGAAAAGCCATGTCACAACTGGGCACAAACCACAGAATCTATCAAGCATTGGCCCCCCCCCCCCATAATAATAAAGCATGACACTTTTACGTCTATTTGGGATGTTACATTCCTCAATAAACTTATGAACAGATCTATGTATAGTGTTCCAAAATGATTTGCCAAAAATGTTATCACTGGACCTGTGGTCTTCCTGCCCTTCCTATCATCTGCATCATTTCGCCCCCCCCCCGTTGGGAGTAGTAGGCTGAAAAGTGAAAAGCCATGTCACAACTGGGCATCACAAACCACAGAATCTATCAAGCATTGGCTTGATGCTTTTACATAAAGTGAAATGGTTTTCACAAATGCAAAAAGAAAACACTTTAGAACACCTTTAAAAGCAATGTCAAAGTTTTTAACCTACTTCTCATTGATTCTTTTTTGTCAAGGTGTCTGTGGGGTTAGTGAGTCTGCCTAATGTCAAAATTCTTGTACAATTCATTGTAAAATTTTACCCCTTTACTCTGTCGTTTGGGGAAAAATGTTGGCTTACACCAAGTTTTCACTCAAATAGAACTAAGCAAAACAACATCCTTTGGTTTGTTGAATATTGTATCACACACACTTACACAGAACTAGTAAGTTTCCTTTGGTAAACAGTTCCTCCACCAGGTGGCGATCATGGGAGTCCAGGCCTGCATGATGGTAACCAACCCCACCAACCATTAATTCGCGAAGCCTAAAAACACAAACTAATGATGAATACAGAAAAGAAAATGGACGCTACACATGCACTAAGTCAGGGGTGGGCAACCTGCGGCCCTTCATTAAAGGTTGTGCGGCCCGCAGAGTCGCTTAGATTTCAAAAGGCAAACGAGTCCAATTATTACATATTTTTGAGCTGATTAATGCACCTGATGCTAGTTTTCTGCGATCTGGCGAAATGTGGCTAGAATCAAATACGAATTATACTTGTAGTTTAGCATATTTAGTAAGAAACAAAGCAAAATAACTTGGTGCTATGTACATGTGCGGCCCGCGATCCAATTTTGACATTTATAATTGGCCCTACAGTAACAAAGGTTGCCCACCCCTGCACTAAGTCAGGGCTTTTGGATTACAGAGGACCAAAACAGGAGTACAATATACAGTGTCAATAATAAGGTTGTATTGACTCATCAAGTGTCAGTTACAGGTAAATTGTTTATTGAATGACATTTTCACATCTGCCGATAAATTTGTAAAAAGGCAGTAAATCTTTACTCACATTTTTGTTTACTTATTTTAGTTACTTTTGAAAAGGGGTACAAAGAAATTCTATAAAACACAAATATACTATGCCCTGATTTAAAATAGTATGTAGAAATGATTCCAGAAATTATGTGTTGTTTATACATATTCTAGGTAAAAATCTTCGCAATTACCAAGATATTTGACAGGCTGTTTTCCAGGGTTAGGGTCCAGCAGGCAGACTTTTAGGTAGTTCCGGGAGGCAGATTTTTTTCAATGCCTGTTTGTAATTTCCTTTCTTACCTGTGGTTCCTTACTAAGTTAGCAGCTTTGGTCAGTTCTTGTTTATGGGTCATGTCCATGATAAAAGATGCATCTTTTGATAGGGTTGATGCTGCTTGTTCCACACCCTTCCTTGTGGAACAAAACTACAAAAAAAACTTTACTAAATGCTGTACCGTGTGCATTCCCTTGGTTAAATACAAACATTTTTTTACCTAAAAGCAGTAAAAGTTTTTTAGAAATACCTAATTATACATATTTAGTTTATTTTTATTTCATAACCTTATGATTGTTGTTTTCATAGGGTGACTAATTTTTGTTTACAATGTTTAGGTTTCTATGAGTTTTTTAAGAGTATTCATGAGCACTGTTGCTACAATCAAAAGGACCGAAAAAAGTATAATATGACAGAAAACACCAATCAGATAAGCATAAAGGTCAAATACGAAACAAGGTTATTACCAATGTATCATCAACCAGTGAGCTTGCCGGTTGCATGTTACTAGCATGTTTTCAGCACAAAAGAAAAAATATATATACTGCACATTATACTGGTGTTTGGCTGTCTGTACATACAACATTACATGCCGCTCAGTGTACACAAGTCCTTAGGGATATTTTTACTTACCACCAGTGTAGGTTTGTTTTCAGCGTAAGTATGAATCACATGTGCAAGTTTGTAGTTGAGATTTATATCGAATTTGAACTCAGAGCCATTTGATGACCAGGGATATCCCAAAACAACTTTTCTCAAAGCAACAGGTCGGTAACTTTCATCCATACTGCAACAAAGCAACAGTGATTGATACAACAAAATTAGTCTTTATATTTTGGATTTTGGTTGACTGTAATACTGTAAACATTATCATATCTTACAAAAACTAGAAGGGTGGCTTAGCACATATTGACATTGAATATACACCATAACCCAGTGGTTCTCAACTGCTGGCCCCCCCCCCAGAAGGGTGGCTTAGCACATATTGACATTGAATATACACCATAACCCATTTTAAAACCCCCCCCCCCCCCCCCCCCCCCCCCCCCCCCCCCCCCCCCCCCCCCCCCCCCCCCCCCCCCCCCCCCCCCCCCCCCCCCCCCCCCCCAGAAACTCATGGGTCTCCACACATGCAAAGTTGTAAATAATGCATTTTAAAAGATATATAAGTATGGAAAGTTTTGGTATTGTAAGGTCAAACACAGTGATCGGTACTGTGCATAAATAAATATTATGTTCTATTAGAGAAAAAAAATTCATTCAATTCAAACATCGTTAAAAAAATGGACCCATTTTTGGGGGCTAGTGGGGTAAATGTTGGGGCGACCCCCCCCCCCCCCCCCCCCCCCCCCCCCCCCCCCCCCCCCCCCCCCCCCCCCCCCCCCCCCCCCCCCCCCCCCCCCCCCCCCCCCCCCCAAATTTCATCCAATTCAGACATTGTTTAAAAAATTCACCCATTTTAGGAGGAAAGAGGGGTAAATATTGGGACTACATGGTTAAACACAACAATCGACACCTATAAATGACAAACTCTGCAAGCTGTCCAAATTCCTTTTCATTCCGACACTGTTTAAAAATTTCACCCAATTTAGAGGGTTAGTGGGGTAACTGATTGGGTTCTACACCCAAAAGTATAAAATATAAAACCACAATGATCCAAACAACAGACCTGTAAAATTTTATTCAAATCGTCCAATGTTTAAAATTCTGGCCATGAGAGGTGTTATAAGAAACATTCGTTAACGCTTCTGATGTCATAAGGCTGTTAACACCCCTCCAACCGCCCCCCCCCCGCAACATTCGTTAACGCTTCTGATGTCATAAGGCTGTTAACACCCCTCCATCCAGCATGTGCAAAAACGTCCACCAAGTAATGCACAAACACACATGTAATATGTCCTGTTGCCTTTATTATACTACTACACTGCAGAAATTTTCTGTTTGGGGTGCGCAACA
Source organism: Phallusia mammillata (assembly GCA_003260075.1). Lineage (NCBI taxonomy): Eukaryota > Metazoa > Chordata > Ascidiacea > Phlebobranchia > Ascidiidae > Phallusia > Phallusia mammillata. Next base: position 20,003 of record QLIY01000342.1, read on the forward strand.
ACCTACAAAAACGATTTACATTTTGGGGTCTAGCGGGGTAAATACTGGGGTTATAAACACAAACGAAGCAGATGGACATCTGCCCCCCCCCCTAACTATATCTACCATCTGTAAAAGTTTCATCCAAATCCACCAAAGATAACATGCCAAAACGCATGGACAAACTTTGGAAAACAAAGAAAAAAAAGAGAAAAAAACAGAGTGAAATCAAGATGCATCCTCTTCAGGAAAGGGGACCCATAATTAATGTTCTACAAGAATTTAAATATGAAAAAAACATCGAGTAGTTTTCTATTTATCAAGTGGTTGACAAGCCCTTGAAGCCTTGTAACTAGTTTTATCATATGATCACACTCTCTTTCCACACAAAAAAAGTAGTAACATTTTAGTTTTAACATGTAAAAAATATGCACAATTCATAGTACAGTATAACATAAGAGTGTTAACTCAAGTCTGGTATTTACTAACTCAAATTTGACAGCAGGATTCTTAGATGAGCCAAGCCACTCAGCTATATCTTCAGTATTAGGAATAGTTGCTGAAACTGCGACAAATCTTAAGTCTTCTGACCCCGTCACTGACTTTTGAATGGTTTTCATGCGACTTACAACTGCCTGTTTCAAGGTTACTCAAGGTTAAAACTTAGGTTACTCAAGGTTAAAACACACTTATATATATGTATATATTACAATTAGTTTTGTTGCTACAGTTAGTAAGTACAAATAATCACTAGAAAGCAGTCACTAAGACCACATAATAACATATTTATTAACACTTTGGTGGGTTTCTTTTGGTAAATATATATATAAGTAATTTCACACATAAATCAAGCACATGGGATTAGCTTCATAAGAAAAATAGTCCAAAACATATAGAGCACAAATTGCAACTTAAAAAAACACAATTAATCTTAATCTTCGAAGAAGCAATTTGGGGTTTTACTCAAACAATTTTAACCTTAGAATATACTTACTTCCATAGTTGCTCCTCTAGTTTCATCATTTAACAAATGAACTTCATCAATAAGAAAAAGTTGGACTCTTCTTACAAGAGATGAGTTGTCACGCCAACGCCGGGTCATGCTATCCCACTTTTCCTGGAAACATTTACAAAAATTACTATGATTATAATGCAACTGTAGCCTATGGTCAGTTAAGAAAATGTTTCAATTTTTGCTCTCACAATAGTAAAAGTTATGTACAGCATATTGTTTTTGGGGGGGACATGGTCCCTAATCATAGCAAAAAAATTAGTGCAAATTGGTCCTTGTTGATGGAATGGAAGAGCATTTTATGCCAGAATGGAATGAAATGTTATATTATACCAGAACAAAATAAATCATTTATGGCTCAAAAAATGTAACAAAATACTGAAACGAAAATACTCAAAATACCAAAATGGAACAAAAAAACGTCATTTTTTTATTCTGGTATATATATCAGTAATTGTTTTCAGTTGCAAAAATATATTTACTTTGGTTTTTGAAATTACAAACTGAAAATAGCGGTACTGAAACAAAATAAATAACTTTCCCAAAATGATGGTTCATTCCAGTATAAAACACTGTTTCTAATCATAAAATAGTATTTACCAGAACATTTTGCTTTTGTATAGGATTTAATCGGCATTGCTTAAACAGTTGGCTTTAAGTTTAATTGCACCTACCGGAGTTGTCAAAATGATGTCAGCCTTCTGAAGTTGCCAAAAATCATCAATGTCAGAATCTCCAGTTAGTTCCTGGCATTCCAATCCAGCAGAGGAAAACTTGATCGACCAATCTTCGTGTCGTTCAGTGCAAAGTGCCTTGATTGGTGCCACTTTAAACACAGTTTTTTTTTTAAATGTTAAAATATTTGTAATGGAAAAATATACTACTTTGCTTGACAAGCTACAGTAGTTACAGTAGTTTTTGATTTTTACAGTAGTTTTTTTACAGTAGCTACAGTAGTTTTTGATTTTTGTACGCTGTATATTTTTTGAACAACCCAATCCTAAAACATATATAATGATCTTCACACATATATTTAACTAGCTTGTTTGCAGTGCAAAAAATAGTTGATTTGGGGACAAAAACTTTGGTACTTTAAATACGTGCAAAATAATGACCAAAAAATCTGGCATCCGGTTTAAGCATTTGTAGGATATTAATGTTCAATGTTAAATTTATATATCTCCAGCCCTCTATAATTATATACTTCAACACTGCAAGCTTGACTGTTTGTACAATTGAGAGACCAGAAGAAACTGATCTAATTAATAAGTATATTTTACAATGCAAAATGCACATTAAGTAACATACTGTAAACAATTTTTGGCTTGGAATGCTTGTTTTTAGTTTCATCAAGATTTATATCATCTTGTTTGATGAGCAGTCTTGTGATGGCAAGTTCAAATATCATTGTTTTTCCAGATCCCGTCGGCGCACAAACCACCAATGGCTTATCCGTGTACAGAACGTCTTCAAACACCTAAATAAAAAACACAACAATATATATACACCATGTACATTCAAATCAACCCTTACAAGTATTAGTGATGGGACAAGTACCCAGTACTCGGTATTGAACGATTTCAGTGGTATCGATACTCGTACTCGGTAACAAAATATTTTGCATCAGTTTTCAATACCAACGTATGATACAGAAGGCCGGTTTACACTACAAGAAAACAGGCAAGTTGTAAACATATGCATTGGACATAAAAAAAATCAGGAAAAAATTCTGCCAGGTTACGTATATTTTTTTCACCCCCCCCCCAATTCTGCCAGGTTACGTATATTTTTTTCACTATCATGTGGAAATCAAATTTTTCTACATTCTTCTGCATGTGTATGTGGGCACATGTACCCCCGCCATGGCAGATAAATTAGCTAGTGATATACAACTAACGGCAACACTACATTTAAGTACTTGGTACTCATACTGGGTATTGAAGGTATATATATATACACATGGTACTCGGTACTCACTTCAACATCTGGTATCGTCCCATCACTNTTATTATGTTTCGTCATGTGTCTTACGCCAGTGAACTGTTTATTATGACGTCATGTGGCTTACGTCATTGAACTGCACAGCTTCTATTGTACCAGCTAGTGATATACAACTAACGGCAACACTATATTTAAGTACTTGGTACTCATACTGGGTATTGAAGGTATATATATATACACATGGTACTCGGTACTCACTTCAACATCTGGTATCGTCCCATCACTAACAAGTATGTATATATATATATATATTATATGGTGTTTAGAATTTACGATCAACATTCAATAAATAAATTATGCACTGAACTGGTAGGTGACTAAATGAAATCATCTGTGCCAAATTTATAGAGTTTAACAAAACTGACCTTTGATTGAACTATATTGAAGTATGAGATTCCATCAAATATACATTGGTACTTGGATGCTGTTTGTGGTATTAAGAAGCACAATATTCAAAAAGGTTTTGTCTATAGGTATTTGATAAAAAAACAGATTTCAAAAAGAGACTTGGATTTAAATGATATACTAAATCAACATTTCACAGTACACAAGGCCCATTAAAGGCGCCCCCCCCCCCCCCCCCCCCCCCCCCCCCCCCCCCCCCCCCCCCCCCCCCCCCCCCCCCCATTTCGAATCGGCTGATTCGGTATGGCGCCATGCAAAACCGCCCAGCAGCTGTATTAAGCATCTAAAACTGGACTACTTTCTCAAAAAAAAAACTATTTAAATGATTTTGGTAACAAGAATATTAGAGTTTTAAAGATTGTTTATCGTCGCTATTGAGTAGTACAACTTAGGTTACCTTCTCTGCAACATTTGTTGATGTTTCCCAATACATACTACACATTGAAACAGATAGTGATTGTGACATTATGTGTTGTCATGAACCTCGTTTATATCCTATTAGGTAAGTTCTAAATTACTGCCAACTTTAGTAAGCAAGCATCCAGTTCTGACATATAGTGTATAAATATATATGTTAGAAATAAATTTAAATAAAAAGGATACGAATTTCATCGACTGATCTGAGCTGTGTACCATCAACAACAGTGCCTCCTGGTGTCCTATGTTGAGGTAGTGTTAGGCGTGATGGAGTTTTTAGTGATGGAGCAAACTTCAGGTTTGTATCACCCGCAGGATAATCAGGATTGGATTGAAATTGTCGGGAATGGAAAGGCGTCTCTGGGATAACAACCCTTTCCATTTGTTTCGATACTGGTGACACTTTCGACCTTGATTGGTGTGTAGCATCTAATGTAAGTTTTTGATTTGAAAACTGACTTTTGCTTATTCCGTTGGACTGGTGTAAAAAACTCCCAATCATCTCTAAATCGGTGCTGCTCAGTTTTTTGGTTGGAGTTTGTGGTTGTTGCAATGGGTAGTTTTCCTTGTTTTGATTGTGTTGAGTAGATAGTTGTTGCGAGAACAAAGATTGGGATGATTTTACTGGTGCTTGGAACTTTTGCATTCTCTGATTTTTTAACACTGGGGAAGTAGTGGCTGCTTCTATGCGATTAAGACTTGTCCCAAAATTATTATGTTCAGCCAAAGATGTCATCAACAGTGGTGCTGCAAATTTTGATTGCCTGAATGAAACACTCTCAATATAATTTGTAATTTGAGTACTGATGAGGTAATTTATGAAAGAACACCTTGGCATGGCAGTACCTAAACAACAATTATTTAGTTTTTTGCCACCTATAGGTATGAGTACAAGAAGATTTAATACTTCAACAGCGGAAAACTTTTAAATTTATTTACACTATCAAAGTAGCAAAGGAAAGTTTAACAAACAAACACTCCAAATATGCCCCCCCCCCATTTATTTACACTATCAAAGTAGCAAAGGAAAGTTTAACAAACAAACAAACACTCCAAATATTTATTTAAACTGATTTAAAAACAGGATTTTAGAATGCACACTTGCCTGTTTTGAGGTGATTTTGACCTAAAAGACTTTGACAGAGAATCTCCTAAACAAAAATTGCAACTATTACTTTTTAACATGAAAACAACATTTTCACAAATACGCAAATAATTAACAAATATAGATGTGACATAACTTGAATACCTACTTGCAAAACCGGAACTTCGTGGCCGTTTTTGCTCATTTTGTGTAAACATCGGTGGCGGACTTGGACCCAAATCGCTCAATAATTGTTGTGTATCGGGAAAGAAACTTTGACTCGGAATGACCTGAGACTGTTTACGGTGCATTTTAATTATCACAAGTAAAACAGAAACACGTAAAACACCTAAAAAGTTGGTTTAGATTTGTAAAAACTTGATGTAAGATTTACAAACAAACCACAAAAAGGCGGCAACACACTTTTCACTTTTTGCAGGCAAACTTATAGAAATCGTAAACATGAGATAAAAAATCAAGTGTTAACAATAGTGGTTCGTGCCAGCATATATCAACAATAAAGATAGTGTTTTGTGCATGTAAGGCTGAAATTTTAGACAACGGGATGATAAAAACTATAAACAAGCAGTGTAACAGGTCAATATAAACACCCAAATCGGTTTGCGTTTCATAAAAAGCCACCTCGTTGCCGATCCCTGTCTTAATGTCATGCGCTTCAAATGTTTAAATCTTGAACGCCACTCGTGCTGGGGAAATAAACGGACATTGATTGATCTGAGGTAGCACGAACACAGGAAGTAACTAGACACGAGTAGCTCGGCCTTCTGACAAATTCCAAGTAGCTTACCTGCTTGTATTTTGAAGGCAGTTATCCAATCATTAAACGGCGATTACGAAACAATCGATTAATCGGGCGAGAAAGGACGTCGTTTGAAGTTTGTAAGTGACTTCCGCTTTATTTCTAACTCTTTGGGCGCAGAACAAGGTACAGAGGAAGCTTGCGTATTGCGTCGTGATTTGAATTGGTCAATTTCAGTGGTGGTTAGTCATAACCAAGCCATAAAGCGAGGTCCCTCTCCAAGCTTCGCGCAAGAGTAAAGTTAGGGAGCTTGTGTGTATGATTTTATTACAGTGGTCCCCAGTGTACTCAGAAAGCTTGTGTGTATGTCCAGGCACATGAAAATCTATACAGCACATAAACTGATGTGTGGCCACAGCGTAAACATCTGAAGTTGTTCACAGTGTCCTTGGTGTACTTATAGAGCTTGTGTGTATGCCCAGACACAAATGAAAATCTATGCTGTGCATACACTGGTGTGTGGCCACAGCGTAAACATCTAGTGTTCCTCACAGTGCTCACAGTGAAGCATGTTTCTAAATAATCAATAAATCATTTAGGCCTACCTAATATTTGACATCAAAATTCCATGCCGGTATACAAGTTTTTTGATATCATTGATTTAAGTTCATTGAAAACTTTTAGATTGGGGATGAATTATTTTTAATTGTTTTTGTAGAGTTTAGGGCTTGTTATTCTAAAACAAGCTACAAGTATTTGCGAGTGAATTAAGTGAAGTTTAGATTTTGTTTTGGTAATCTAGGTCATTTTGTATACTTTTTGTACGCAATAGAATTGTTTTATACATATTTTTTATATTTAAGACAGTTTAATATTGTTGAAACACGAAAACAATGGATTTAAATTCAATGTTCAGGGACCTTGCTGCCACGGCTCGACAAGGGCGTATTTTTTCGTCTACTGTCTCCACTAAACCGTTGGTGCCCCAACCCGTTGCCAACAGCAACTTTGTAAACAATTCAGTGCTCCGTGTAGACGGAAACTCATTTAACGTCACCAACAGCACAGCATTCAACGCTACAGTTTCATTTACAAACGAAAACTACACTACAAAGTTGTGTGGTTTTCCCGCATTTTGCTCCAACGAAGCTTACAGAGAATGCGCAAACACACCACTGCGCGCATGCAACAAATGCAGCAAGACAGGAGCGGGATTTTTCGTATTTTTTTTCGTCCTGCTCGGTCTGGCCTGTGTGTTCGGCAACGTACTTGTAATGGTGGTGTTAAAGAAACTCGGGCTCCGTCAAAGTTTCAACAAGATGAAGTTCTCTTTGGCTGTCTCCGGTTTTTTCACTGGTATGAGTTGATCAACTCCGATATTCGGAAGCGCTATATCAGAGGTTCTGAACTTATCGTCCCCCCTTCAAGTAACCCCTGTAGGACCTGTGGTTCCCTTCAAGTAACCCCTGTAGGAGCCCCCCCCCCCAAACTACACTACAAAGTTGTGTGGTTTTCCCGCATTTTGCTCCAACGAGGCTTACAGAGAATGCGCAAACACACCACTGCGCGCATGTAACGAATGTAGCAAGACAGGAGCGGGATTTTTCGTATTTTTTGTCGACCTGCTCGGTCTGGCCTGTGTGTTCGGCAACGTACTTGTAATGGTGGTGTTAAAGAAAATCGGGCTCCGTCAAAGTTTCAACAAGACGAAGTTCTCTTTGGCTGTCGCCGGTTTTCTCACTGGTAAGAGTTGATCAACTCCGATATTCGGAAGCGGTATATCAGAGGTTCTGAACTTTTTTTTTGCTCAGGCGTCCAACTCCTGGTTGTTTCAGTGTATAACTTCAGTTGGACGATGAACGTTTCGTTGATGGAATTGGATCAGGGTCAACTTTTACTCACTGGAACTCCCGAAGCTAATGTGGGAGAAATCTTTTTCCTTCTAACGTTCACCAGCTCTTTGTACCACTTAGTGTTCATGGGTGCACAGTGCTTGTACGCCATCAAGTGGCCAATGTCTTATAGATTGCAGCGCAGTTGTCATGTAACCTTTGGATTGGTTGTGGTTTGGCTTCTGGCCTTGACATCAAGCACAGTTCCAGGTAAAAGAAAATTATACCAGCTCTAAAATGTTTAAAGGAGAGGTTCCATCGCTAGAAACTTATTTTAAGGTGGTAAAAAGTGGACAAAATGCTTTTTGCAACCGAATTGTCTGTGATTGTAGTGATATATCAAGTTCAACTGCTTTCAACAATTATGACTCGATTGGCTGCTCAGAGATAACCAAAAACTTAATACAAAACGATATCATTAACAATAAATATCACAGCTAGGTGCCAAAAACTAGCCGTTAAATTCCCTTTTACCGACGCTATAACCATGCTGGACCTCGAGGAGTTCGTTACCTGGCCGTATACTTTTTCAGGTTTAATGCTTTAAAACATTTTGCCCCTGTATCCCGGGAATGATAAACTGGCTTAGGCATTTTCACTGCTAAATATAGTTATTTAAAGGCCGGTCCGTAATAAAATTTTAGTTTCAAAACGGTCCGGGGAGCAAAAAAAGGTAACCGACCCCTGCTATAATAGATAAAAAATGTAAATGGAGTTTTTCTCTCTTTTGTGCAGCATGGTTTCCTGATTCTATGGTCTACACATACCAGCACACTATACTTCTCTTCTACGTTTCCAATACGTATTATTCGGGACAAGCAAGAAACTTCAACGTTCTAAATACAATGATGATCTGCTTTATAGTTGTTCCTTACATAATAATGGTAAATATCCCTAAAGATCGTCTTTTACTATCAGTTTTTCGGTCTTGAATTAATTGGTTTTGATTTGTTTTTTAATTCCAAACCAGATTAATTTTTTTCAAAATGAAACTTGGCCCACAAATTTAGCAGTAAGGATTTTTCTGCCAGATGAATTTTTACGAAATTTATTCTTTCAGACTTTTACTACTTTCGTCACGCTTTATTCGGTCCGAACAAACATAAAAAAGTTAAAGCAAATCAAGCATGGCGAATCAGCCAACCAGAAGCCGGTAAAAGTGGACAACAAGAAAAATCAAATTTGTATCACAGTTGCCATGACGCAACTTGGTTTCACAATTACAACGGGTAAGGCTGCCGTATTTTATTTTTTGTTTTTAGACAAGTTTTAAAATATATTCCTCGTTACAGTTAAATGTATATCAATGGAATGAGATTGGTTCTTTCGATGACATAATATTTTTTTCTATTTTCAGTTTCACTCAATAAAACTAATGTCTAAATTGAAGGAATGAATGTCAGGTCACAATTCTTAATTCTTGTTTATAATTATTAAAGTAACATTTTTTAATTTTTCAGTTCCACTCGTTGTTATCAATGCTCTCTTTTACGGGAAGTCTCTCACTGAGAAGGCGGTAAAAGTGGGAAGCAAGGAAATTGAAATGTGTGTCACAGTTGCCCTGATGCAGCTTGGTTTCACCATCACAATAAGTAAGATTGAACTAAGAAAAATATTAACACAAACAATTGAAATATGTTTTACCACTCCGTTGGTGCCAGTTTCTAGCATCTCAAGTTGTTTTCACTGTTTTGTATCTTTTGGTGCTCTTATCGCTTTGTAAGCATTTTAAGATATTACAATCTCCTGATTAGGGCTCTCGTATGGGAAGTCGAAACGCCGATTACTTACAATAAAAACTGCTGCAAGAGCAAATACTCGTTTATATTCCAACAAACGTTTCAATAAAACTAAGGTCTGCATTGAAAAAAATCTTGTTTATAATTCTTACTTTTTTTCCATTTTTTAGTTCCACTCGTTGTATTCAATGCCCTATTTTACGGGAATTTCCTAACGTGCGACACGGCTTCACTGCCCTTAATGTTCTGTTTCTACCTCAGCATGTCGAACAGGTGAATATACGCAACGCTGATTGGATATGTTTATGCGAGAATTAGACTGTCGCAAAAGTTTCAATGGTGTAACACAACACATAGATGAAAAAACGCAAATGTCATTTAACAAATTTATCATTCAATTGGTGTGATGCTAAACAAAACACTTGTTCAAATAACATGTAGGCTACTTGGCACAATTGACGTTTGGTAAACCTGAGCTAAGAAGTTCTTTTTGTATTTTAGCTTTCGCCTTTAGCTTAGTAAAGCCTTCCTAAGAATTTTGCTTTATTTAAAAGAGTTACAAAGCACAAAAACCAAATTGTGCCGAAAAAGCGTTAGCGCTACAAACTGCTGAATGAAGCGCGCTTGTATACCCGCTTCGATATCCATGGAAATCGCGGTTAAAGCAGTTTTCTTTGTTTGTTTTTCAGCTTGTTGAACATATTAGTTTACAGTTTTCGCAACAAAGCTTTTGCCAAGACAGCCAATGAGATGTTAGCAATTCCAATCTGCTACCCAAGGAAAGAAGACAACATTCAAGCTTCTACGGAAAGCAAAAACACCACAGGAATGAATTTGACGCATGCCTTCAAAAAAACGGGAAACTCCCCTCTTAACAGCGCTTAATAAGAAGTATTGGTATTTTGCAACGCTGGTTTTGACTTTTTGTGATAATTTCAATTGACTAATTTCTTACTGTACATAATTTATCACACAAACTCACAGACGAGATGAAACTCGTTTTATGGTGTTCTAGGAAATTTAAAACCAACGCAGTGTTTCATTATTCTGATTTGTTACTCCCCTGGTACATTTTATTATGTTTCGTCATGTGTCTTACGCCAGTGAACTGTTTATTATGACGTCATGTGGCTTACGTCATTGAACTGCACAGCTTCTATTGTACCAACGGCAGCTAAGATTTTTCTGATAGTATCTTGTAAAAGTCCAGATAGATTTTTACTTTATCTATTGATTTAACGAAAAGATTTGGCAATCAGTCTTGACTATCTATGACAGGGGTCGGCAACCATTTAGGGCTTAGGCGACGCGTGCCAGTTTACTTGTTATTTCCATGTGTTAATGACCTCGCGTGCCAACGTTTTCTGAATAATAGTAGTTCGTGCCAGCAGATATCAATAATAAGAAGACGCAGTGTTTTGTGCATGTAAGGCTGAATTTTAAGACAATGGCATAGTAAAAACCAAAACAAGCAGTGTAACAGGTTAACTTGTTACTTCAATACAAACACGCAAATCAAAACCACCTCTTGCCGACCCCTGGTATAAAGTATTATTAGAAAATGCTGGTTATTGTTAGAAAATTTATTTAGTTTGCGATGTTGTTAAGGGTTACCAATAAAGCCTTTTTCTTTCTCGTTTTTTTCGCTTTAACGCTACGACCAAATACACATACCCGACAAAACATGCCTCAAACTAGTGACAGTGAACAACGCGCAGCAAAATTGAAGAGAAGACATCAGCGTTTGGCCATGTTGTTAAACTCGTAAAGAGGCGATTTTATTGGGGTTTCGTTTTTGCCACCAACTTTTTAATAATTAACTCGAGTACGTCACCCTCCTTAAAAAGATGCTAACTGCCTATGTCGGAGGTTAAGGGGCAATAAAAAATTTCCAGACGAAAAACACAGTGAAATTATCCATGGTTTGGAACATAGGGAAGTCTTACTCTAATCTAATATCCTATATAAGAAGTCTTAGCTAATCTTGGCAACACCAACATAAAACACAAGCCTCTTTGTTTGTATAATTGCTAAATCCTGAATTTGGTGTCCTGACGTGTCAAACACTATGTGCGGCGCCCAAGTAAATGCATTTCCCTCAACATTTCAACACTTCGAAATTAAAATGCAGTCGTTGCAATACCTTAGCATCAAGCTTGTTGTGATCCATTGAAACTTTGTAAATCCAGAAAGATTTATTTTATCAACAAGATAATACGAGATTTTGTACATAAATGGTCATCGGTTATAGATAGACAATTGTTTGTTTAACAAATTTCAAGCGATCACCACGACCCGGTTTCATATTGTTTCATATTTCAATCGAATGAGCCTTGCCACAGAGTTGTAAATGGGCCCGAAGTTGGAGCCCGAACCCGGCCCGAACCCGGCCCGAACCCGAAAGTACAAGCTTTGAGAAGCCGTTGAGCTGGATTTGACGTTTTTGAGAAGCCCGAAAGTTTGATTAACAGGCCTATTAATTGAAGCTTCAGGATAGACCAAGAAAACCATCACAATAGACAAGAATATGCAATTGGTCTTGAACAAGGCTTTTTAGGGCTTTTTAAAACTAGGTTAGGTCCACCAGTTGACTAATTAGGTGATAAAATTTATTTAAAAAATATTGACACAGAATGTGAAGTCCCCTATAATCCAGGGTGAACCAGGCAAAAACGGGTAAAAACCTCGATTATTCAGTTTTGTAATCATATCATATACTCACTGCACACTATCATGTCAGATTTTTTGGTGCGTTGCTAAAAACACACCGTATCAAGAAGATAAGGGAGGCCAAACACCGAGCACAAAATTAAGGTAAACATTGTTTTATTGTGAAACGAAACGTCGGAACTGCGTTTTATATGAGTTTGCCAACGTCATTCGCCAGTCGAAGAATTGTTTTTCGAAGAATCGGTATAGGTAGTAAAGATTTATATGATGGTCAACTCCTTGGCACAGCAGGGCAGAAAAAGAAAGTTTCAGGTGCAGAACAAATAAAGTTTATTCTACGACTGTGCGTTTATAACCGATGTAACCGAGCCGTTTGATCCACACACAAAGAGGAAGTATTCAGTCCAGCACATCAAAGTGAGATACTGAAGACAAGATTCTCAATAACAATCGTTCACCATGGCAAGCGCTAAGCCAAGTCAACCTAATGTAAGTATTTTGACCGAATGCAAAATGATTCAGCATAATTATGTTTGAATGCATGACTTTGCACGCTTTAAGCGGATTTTGGGGGATCTTTGTGTAACCAATCATGGTAATTATTACTGTAAAATATGTGAAACAGACAAAACGCCCTTTGTTTGTAGTGAAACCCGCTTTGTTTGACTAAAGCGTTCCAATGCAACAGGACACTTTCCATTTATGATTTACAGTTGCGTGAATTTGATGCTGATGAGATTCTGTGTGACCCAAAGTCAAGCATTTTGGGTTCTGGAAGTTTCGGAGTGGTTCTTGTCGGGAAGCATAAAGTACTTAACAAACTTGCTGTTAAAGTCATTAAATGCCCAGGCGGAGCCCAAGCTGAGAAACGGATAAAAAACAAGTATGTTTGTCTTTAACCTAATTTGATTTAAAAAAAAAATTTTTTAACACGAACGTTATGCAACCAATTGTATTAACAGCTAATAACAATTTTGATATAAAACATATAACAAAACCAAAATCTTAATGCAAAAAATGACATGTTTGACTGTACAAAGTTTTAATAAAGTCCGAAATTTTTGTCACTACTTACGCTTAAACAAACCGCTCGAAACTAGTAACGTGATGTTGTATTTTCCTAGCATAAAAGCCTGCGTGGCGACAAAATGCGGACAGTGTTATCGGGGTTGCGGTTTTCTCAGCCAAATGCTTTAGACCTTGAGCTGGTTGCACTTATCAGTGCAGGCTGCCAAAAATAAGCATTTAGCTCATTTGCATGTATGATCATTGCATATACGGTCTCTAATTCTAAATCATTCATCTTGCTCTTGTATAAATTCATTTTTTATATCTGGCTCTTTTTGTTAAAAATATAAGATCGCATGTCAATTGTATAATGACCAGTGTTGTTCGTTGTCGTACGTCTAATTTTGGGTAAGCCACTAACAATTGATTAACCGTTTTAACTTTCAACAGCGTCTTAAAAGAACTGGGCAAGATGCAAACCGCCGAAAGTGAACACGTAGTGAGGACATATGGCTGGTTGACACTACCGCTTGGCATGGGAATTGTCATGCAGTTTTATGAAGGTGGTACCCTCAAAGACTTCCTTCTTAATGACGAAATCACCAAAGGAATTCCACTTCGTGTTCGGCAGTTGGTCGAAACAGCGGACGGAATAGCTTTCATTCACAATTTGCCTGGTCAGAAATTGGTTCATAACGATGTCAAACCCGAAAACATTATGCTGACGAAAGATCTTCACGCGAAATTGGGAGACTTCGGCTCCGCCAGAATTGCTGTTACAACCGGATCAACCACTATTCCACCTCAAGCCAGAGACGAAGTCATTCAATATACAGTTGTGTACACCGCTCCAGAAAAACTCAAAAATGTGACAATGAGAGCAAAAAAAGAGCATGACGTGTATGGGTTTGGCTTGGTAATCCATATGTCTCTTACCTGTAAAGGGCCTTATGAACCAATTGACGTACATACCTTGAGGAATGCCATCATCGAAGGCCAGAGGCCCAATTGTGATGCGATTGATGATTTGAAAGCAAATCTCGACAACAACGACAAAACAGCAGTCGAAGTGATGGAAGAAAAAATGAAAAGGTGCTGGGAGCACGATCCAACTAAGCGTCCAAATATAACTGAAGTTAGAGCCAGTTTTCAGAGTTTAATTGATGCACAAAATCCGGCAGCGATTCTAGAACAAGTGGCACAGTCTGTGAGGCAAATGGATTTGAAGGTTGAGAGACCAGCTGAGAATGAACTTGTTCCCATTCGCCAGTTTTCGACACATACCCAAACATTTCTCCCACCGCAAGGTAAAAACAAATAGTAATGGAATTCCTAGACACCAAAATATATATTCAAACATCTACGTTACAAATACATTTAAAGCAATTCATAAAAAGCTATTGTAAAACTTGTACCTGTTTATACACGATAATGGCGTGTGTGTATGTCGCGTCACTTCGCCAGTTAGGGTGTGTTTTCTGTTCACAATCGATGTTTTTGGATTGACAGAATCAAGCAGACCAGCAAGCAACATCGACCTTCCCAGCACATCACGGGACACCCCACGAGGCCAAAGTTCACGACTACAACAGGTGCAAACAGCGCACGACGTCACATCGTCACAGCAACAAGGTATTTCTTTCAATATAGTTATTGTGATGATTTTTTTTGAAATTCGTTACAACGACAAAACTGTCGAATAAAACGTAACTGACTGACTTAACCCAATAAATGAATGCGTTGTTTTACGCAATTTTAGAAAAATCTACTTATTTAGTCGTGCATTGATTTTAAATAAAAAATATTTTAAACTAAATTGTTTGTTTTGTTAAGATGACGTCACTACCACAGCCCTCGATGATATATTTCAGCCCAAAAGTAAGTTTTCCGAGTTTCTTTTTTTGTTTCCACTTGTTTTATAATTTGCTTTGTAAAGCGTTTGCAAAGAAAGACAGGTGTAATTATGATTATTTTGTTTTTTTTTAGGGGGAAGCAACCAAACTTCTCAGTTGATTCAGAAGTATTCAGATTCTGTAAAGCGCGGAAAATACAACGAAGCAAATTTGAAAAAACAGCAACTTTCAAGGTTAATTCAAGGTCAGATCAAAACCACAGCAGATAATTTGAAAGCTTATGCTGTAAAACTTCGAAACGCGAAGAAATATTGCGAGTCGATCCTGTTCTGCCATATTGCATCAGATTTCTATGCAAAGCAACGAAATCCCGATGACGCAACGAGAGGCATAAGAGCTTGCGCCGGGGAATTGGTGGAAACAAACAAATTAATGGTGAACAGTGACGTGAGAAATAAACTCATTGTGAGCGATCACGTGATTCCCTTGATCGAGGATATGCGTTACCAGATTCAAACTATACCCCAAGTCGACGACAAAATTCGATGTGTAGGTGAGGCCAGGTGTTTGCATTACATCGAATGCAGTTTAGGCTTAAGCGGTTTCAAAGAACTGAGGGAAAACACTATCATGGAAGGGATAAATTTGTTGAAACGAAAGTTTGGAGATGATGCCGCCAAATATGGAGTCTACGGTTCCTTGTTAAACAACCTTGGAGTCGTTTGCGAGAGAACATCACGTGACCAGAAAGCCGCAAAAAGTTTCAGAGAATCAATTAGAGCACTAAGGAAATGTGAAGATTTCAGCGAAGAAAAGCGAAAGCGAGAGATTGACAAAAGCCGTGACAATTTGTGCAAAGTTAAAAGTTATTCTATTAGTAGGTCCGATATTCATGTTCATTGTGATTAATGCTGTGATGGTAATATGTGTCACTTAACAGCTGTAATTGGATTGCATTTTGTATTTTTATTGTTGGAATATTTTTTGCGCAAATTTGTAAAAAAATGCAGTAATGAGTTGTTTGTTAAAAATTCGTAGGTGGGAAAAATGTTGCAGATTTAATTCGTACTATATGGAAACCTTTTGTGAATCATTGAATTTATCATTTGGAGTAAATTACTTTGCATTTGAAGTTTTCACTCAGCAATGAATATATTTGCTATTTTATTTGTGTTTCTTTGGGTCATCATGTTGTGTCAATTCCCTCGTGGGTTGTACCAGCAGTAGGAATATCTTACTGCAAAATAGCAAAAAACTCATCGGTTAATCGATTAACCGGATAATTCAACCTTATGTCCAATATTGTGCCAATTATGTTTATTTGAAAACGACGGAAAATAATCGTGCTTTTTAAATAGACGAAGATACTATTT
Source organism: Phallusia mammillata (assembly GCA_003260075.1). NCBI lineage: Eukaryota > Metazoa > Chordata > Ascidiacea > Phlebobranchia > Ascidiidae > Phallusia > Phallusia mammillata. The sequence continues at coordinate 36,196 of QLIY01000342.1, forward strand.
CTGCAAATAAATGATGGTACTGACGCTGATCGTCTGCCACTCTTTTTGAGTATATTTTGTACACTCCCATAATGTTGAGTGTTGCTTCCAACAGTTCGCGGGACACACAAACTTCGTGTTTGAAAAAGTGAGCTGGGAAAACTCCGTGTCATAAGTTACTGTAGTGTATGACGTACAAACATGTACGGTTATACACAGATACAAAAGAAGCTCAAACGCCCATATCAATTCTATTTTTGAAGCTCTTTCTTTACCCATGCTCATGCTCACGTTTTTGCATGACGGTTTGCATTTACAATTGATTGTTAGGAAAAGAACAATGACATTTTGCGTTTTTTGTACAAACATAAAATTTGATGTTTTCGCAAGGCCTGGTAGACTATTGACCTTCGCCAGGCAGTAGAGCTGCCATTTTACCGAGTATTAGACTCCGTTCGGCTCGTTGTCTTTGTTTTTAGAACTGCAAAGTATTTTACCGGTCACAGCCAAAATATCATGCTTACCAATGCATAAAGATTCGCATGCTTTATTTCACAAGTTTTAAGATAAGCACAAACAACATATCACACAATTTAAACGATTTTTATGTTAAAATCCACGACACTTTATGTACATTTACGTTGTTCATTTTGTCCAACCATTAATTGAGATAGCCATTTTACTTATCCACGATAATATTTACGTTAACTTTCGTTCAAAGCAGAAGAGATACAAGATCAGAGGTTTAACAAGTCAAATACTCGTGACGAACTACAATGTGGACGTGCCACTTCACTGCCACAAGACGAAGTTTAACGGCAAAAATGGGTGGTTCAAACCAGTTTGTCACGTTGCTGTGACCGTCAAAGTTTCCGTCGAACAACTGCAAACAATAATAATCGTTTATTTAGGTTTTATTACCGTGACATCAACTAGGTAGGTGGCACGGCTGGAAATAAAATAACAAAACAGTAATGACAGATTGCACTAGAGCTCAGAGTTGTAAACGGGCCCAGGAATGGAGCCCTAAACCAAGCCCGAACAATTGGTTTTTAACAATGTGTTTTTTGGCTGTTTGACATTAGGTCAGTGTTAAAAATAGCCTACAGATAGGTTTGCGCCTATGTTTATATTGTTGCTTTATAGCTAAATATAAGTGATCGAAGCAGAGTTGCACGGCCGGGTTTTTCGGGCCGGGTTCGGGTTCGGGCAGGGTTCGGGCTTAGGTATTTGTGAGAAAACGGGCTTAAAAAAGGGCCTGACTTTAGGTTCCGTGCCCGCCATTTTTTTTAATCACTTAGCTAAGTAACAAGTCTCTGGCTTTGACCTAATGCCCACCCCACTCTAAAACGTATTGTTTGCCGCTTTGTCTACTATTGTTTATTGTGTTTGTTGTCTTTCTCTTTTTTTCTCATCCTTTGTTGCAAGGCTTTCGTGGATAAGCCTGTCAATCAAAAGTTCGGGCCTAAACGGGCTTTGCAAAAACGTTTCGGGTTTGGGCCGGGCTTCGGGCCGGGTTCGGGCCGGATTCGGGCCGGGTTCGGGCCGCCTTCGGGCCGGGTTCGGGCCGGGTTCGGGCCGGGTTCGGGCTCAGATTTCGGGCCCGCTTGCAACTCTGAATCGAAGTACAATAGTTTTCTTACTAAACCCAAAATTTTACAGTTTATTCTAACAAGGCCACAAAATTAAAGGCTACGTAGTCTAATAAAAAACAGCGAGGAGACAAAATATCCTACAGATGTGGCGTTACTGGCAGGATACTTTTACCACTGATGAGGAGCAGTCTACACTAACTAGTTTGGTCCTGCCACAAAATTCCACTGTTTAGTTTTTTTCGGAAGTAGAAATATAATGAAAACTAATCTAAAATTTTTCTAAGCTTTCTACTACTATTAACTCATTCTAAATTATAACATCGAACTATTTGCCTTGACTCGTCCCTGAGAGTCGGTCACAAATTTCCATTGGGTCATGGTTGCCTCCAAGTACGAGATCTTATATTGAGTTGTCCATTGCCGGAAATTATCGGGATTCATCCCCTGTGTGATAACTCCAGTAATTCTAGTTGATTGGTTCAAGGCAACTTGAATCCATTCACCTTCAACATCTAGAATTGCAAATACAATGACCTTTGTAAGAGTAAACTTAAAAACTTCGCTGCACTTTTTTACATTTTCAAAATTTTCGTTCAAATGATTTTCGATTTGTTTCGTCCACCGCAGAATTTTAGTTCACATGCCAACGCCTGTTGGCCTTAATTAACTTTTGCCTTGAAATACCTAAATTTAATACTAAAAGCGTGGCTCCGTACATATAGAACACTGCTACCTTTTGCAAACGTCATTTGAATACTGGAACACAGCTTATTGGGGGACAGGGAAAAACACAACAATCGACTGTTAAAAAAGTATATACTACAAACAGTTTAAAATTTATTTAATCAAGATATTGTCCGCAATAACCCAACCGCCCTGCATGGCCTTATTCAGTCACTGCGTTTAGCCGCTGGGGCTATCGATTCGAACAAAACAGATGACTATATCCACCACCTGTAAAAGTTTCAATTGCTAAAATGATTTTATGCCGAAAGATCACAGACAAAATCAATCGAAGTACAAAAACAGTAAAATCAAAGGTGTTCCCTTAAGGAGGGTTACCACTAGTTAATACTTTTTCCAGCTGCCCAGAATCCTTTATGGTGACCAGTATTATCAAGTCTGCCGTATTTGGCTTCAAAATCTTCATTGTATCTAGAGGAAGCCGTCATTGCGCTGTCGGGAATGTCTCCATTCTTCAACCCCAATAGACACGGGACACCTGAATATATACGCAAATGTAGTTTAAATGGGTTTCAATAGTAAAAACTGACATACTACCTTGACTAACACGTTACAAAAGTTCATGCATATTATGTACGGGCAAATTTATTTCAACTTACGTATTTCACAGTTATTCCCGCCAAATTCTTTGTTGCAGACGCATCGATATTCTCCAATCAGATCAACGCACGTCCCTCCATTGACACACGGATCAGGCACACAGTCATTAATATCTAACAAAACGCAAAAGTTTTATAACCGATGTCAAAAGTCTGCTCATTAGGCCAATGTTTTTTGTTTTGAAATGTGAAAACTAGATGGGAATTGATTTTTCAAAATTAACTTTCAAAATTAGAGTTTGCAAAATACATAGACATTGCTGCCAGACACAGCTTATAATAATAACGCGTTGTCGATTTATAGACCCTACTACAATACTTTAGCCGCACATTTGGTATGTGTGACTATTGCGCACTCCTTTTATATTAAGCTATTTTGTTAACAAATAAGCATTGCCGTGAAAAAACTTTTTTTCGTATTATTTGAGATAAAACATATGAAATGATTTCCAACCTTCAAATGTGAACCAAGCTTGTTGAAAATTACACGGATAAAGTGTGCTTGCGTTGTTTATTAATGTGTCGTTTTTGTTCCAACCTCCGTATGTGTAGAAAGTGACAAAGCCCCCAGACGATGCTAATTTAAAAAAACGCAAATTAAAAGTTCTTCAATTAAAAAGGAGCAAGGCTCTACCTATTTTAACCAAATAACAAAAAAAATTCTGAAAACAGTCTTTTAGATCAATTCTTACCTTCAAGTTTTCCAGCCTTTATTGCCGCTGCACACACCGAACTATTCAGATAAAATCCCCAGCGTCCGCACGAGTAACTGGTAGCGCGACATTTGGCTGGGCAGTATACCTTCGTAATTGGATCGTCACTATCTCCCACTGTCCCACAAGTCACTGCAAACAAGAGTATCAGTCGATTCTCTAGTCATAAAACAATTTGATCCAAATGTGCCAATTGTTAAATTTACTTTGCAAATGTTATAATCCGAGTTTTATCCAGCAGCTATGCATTTATTCACATCAGGTATTCATATCTGTAACACTGTTGTAAACGAAAAGATTATTTTTTGCGATGGGTTTAATCATGTTGTAAGCCATTAATCGTTTCATTACGCGTTTCTACAATTATACGAACAGTTCCTTTCTGCTAAAAGACCGGACTTACTTGTGAACGAGTACGAAACCTTTCCAATTCCACATGTGTTGCTACTTACACCGTTCCAAGCGCCACCTTGGTAACTCTTTTTACCTGAAGTCTTGTGAACCCGTACAAGACCTCCGGAATCTGAAGGAAATTAGAAATACTGCAACCAAATCACACAAGTGTATTCTGCTGCTTTAAGTTTAGACTTTTAGTTAAAAACTCATAGTTTGCCAATCCTACCATCGATTATTTGCTCTCGCATTGCGGCCAAGCAGACGGGACCATGAGAATAAACACCACTTCCACATAATGTTGAGTGTTGCTTCCAACAGTTCGCAGGACACACAAACTTCGTGATTGAGAAGTTGAGCTGGGAAAACTCCGTGTCACAAGTTACTGTGGTGTATGACGTACATACATGTACGGTT
>QLIY01000342.1:41228-62394 GCA_003260075.1 Phallusia mammillata
CTATAAACAACTTAAGTTCCTGTACTAGTATAGTTCTACCCTAAACATAGCCATCTCCAGCAGGTGTATTTTGGTCCACGTGTGAAATTGTGCACATGGGTTTGTTAACTTGCTACGTTTGTTTACTTTTGACAAGCTACTACGTCCGATGCGGGTCATCGAACCAAAACGTCATAATATCCTTCTGAAATGTGAAATAAACTCTACTTAGCCTATTATAGTTCTTCATAAAATACAAAACCAGATCAAAACAGCCCAGAATATACGCCCTATGCTTCTCGACTGAGATGCTTATATTTTGTAACACAAAATTGGAGTTTTATTGTGGCATTCTGGGCTAAATTAACCATAAGGCAAAGTAATCACGCCCTTAGGGCATCGTCGAAAATGGCACCAAATACAGTTTCCACGACAAAATTTCAACGGTCATTTAGATTTTAGAAAAGAAATGCCAAGTAAAATAGGATTTTTCCAGTTTATGAAGCGCCGTTTTTCAAGAATAAGTCTTTATCTTGCTCTGATAGGTTAACAAAACAAACAAACCACCAAAAATAGCAGCCACATACTTTTCGCAGGCAAACTTATGAAAATCATAATTAAACCAATATACATAACAGTATTTGAGTACAGACTTTGGTTACATCCGCCATAGGTACCCAATTTGCTAAAAATAAAATTTAGTTGATAGTGTAATATAAGAACTTTGTAGAAAAACACAACATAAGTCTAGGCAAAAATTACATACCTGCTTGATTAGGAGTATTAAAATATGTTCAAAGTAAGGTATTTTACATGTTTTATGCACAACGCAGCTGTAGTGTGGAAATACGATTGTCACACGGCTATGCCAATGGGTATAGCGTATAGGAAAATCTGTTCAACAAAGCGATGTAACTAGTGATTCACTTGTCACGCATTAGAGACCTTTTGCACCAACGCAGACCAACAGTTTAACAGGAAACCTGGTTCGTGGGAACCATCCCAGCTATGTATTGCCTAAAATGGAGAAAAGTGACCAAGAACAAATATATGTCTATTTATCAAGTAAGTGTACTAATAGGTATTAATTTTTTTTTATTGAACTGCTTCCCCTTAAACATAGTTCTAATAAGAAATTAAATGACACAGGTTAGAAGTTGTTGACCGACTAAACATAGCTATCGTCAGCAGATGTATTTTGGTCGACAGTGTGAAATTCTGCGCATGGTATTGTTAACTTACTACGTTTGTTTACTTTTGACAAACTACGGCGTCTGACGCGGGACATCGAATAAAAACGTCATAATATCCATCTTAAATATGAAATAAACTCTACTTAGCCTGTTTCGTTCTTCACAAACTAGAAAATTAGATCAAACAGGCAAAAATATACGCCTTTTGACTGAGAAGGACACTTTTTTTACTTTAAATCGCAGTTTCATTGTGGCATGCAGACTGAATTAACCATAAGGCAAAGTAGCTACGTTCTTAGGGCATCAAGGAAAAGGGCACCAAATATACTTCCTTTTATGACCAAATTGCCGATGGTCATTTAAATTTTAAATGCACTGCATATAGGATTTTTTAAGCGGCGTCGACGTTTTTAAAAATAAGTCTTAATCTTGCTTTTGTGGCATAAAAGTGCAAATTTGAAGTTTTAAAATAGTCAAATAAGCAAAGTGTAGGCAACAAACTTAATAATAAAAAGGTTAAAGTACACAATTACATTTTATATATGATTTAAACAGTTTAGAATACGTCAAAAGGTCACACAAAATTATAAAGTTAAACCACACAATGTGGCAAACGGCAGGTAACATGTAAGTTAGGCTAATGGCAAACGGCAGGTTACATGTTAGCTAGATACTAAAAGTCAAACCACAGTGAAAAGGTCCTGCATCTAACTGTTACATTTTGTATTTCTTAGAAGAATACATACTCAAACAAATTTTGTGTGATAATGCAAAATTTTACAACCACTGTTGTTTTAGTAAATATAAAAAACCTGACACACGTGTAGGTTGTGTTCTGTGTTATGTATCAGTAAATTATTATTGTAAAGGTTAAATTTATTCTGAGACCTTTTTAGTTTATCCAATCGCCTGAGCTAGTACACGCCCCTCCCCTTGTTTGCTTGCAACTATTTTAGGCGCGTCGGAATTGACACAGGCGCAGAATTTCAACAAACGAGCTTAACGATGTTCTTTTTTATAACCGATAAAATTTGCTGTCGTTGCAAAATTTGAAATGGCTATATAACACATCGTTGCTGTAAGGTAGTTCACATGTTGATCTATAATAGGGATAAGCATGAAGTTACTTGTGGTGTTGTCTTTGCTCGCAGCCTGCGCTTTTGCGCGAAAAACTTTTCACGGGTAAGTATATTTTAAAGGCACTAAAATCGTTTGAACCGGAAATTCTACTAACGTAAGAACTCGAATCAAACAAAATTAAAACAAATGCCAATTTAAAAACAAATATATGATTAGTTGCAAACGCAATGACCACTTTGCTTTGTTTTTCAACGATATAGAGATCAAGTTCTTCGTATTCATCCTAAAACGGATGAACAAATCCAGTTTTTACAAAGCTGGGAACAGTCGAACGAGGTATTGTATAATTTAGTTATTTATTAGGAGATTTTCACATATAAACCCTTGGTGTTGTATAGTTTGCATTAAAAAAACTTTTATTTGATGAAAGCAGATAAAACAGCAGCACAAAAGATAAATTAATCTTAAGCTACGCTAATCACATTAGTGACCGGTGACTATGTTATTGCTTGTAACACACTAAAATAACATTTCTAAACTTATTTAGTTGGACTTCTGGAAAGCGATCAGAGCTATTGGTGTTGCCGTAGACGTACGTGTGCCGGCAAACCATCTTGCAAATTTCAAACTCGAACTTACCAGATACGGGCAAGTCTCAGGTTCCCCCCCCCCCCCCCCCCCCCCCCCCCCCCCCCCCCCCCCCCCCCCCCCCCCCCCCCCCCCCCCCCCCCCCTTTTGCCATGCTGCTTTAAAAACGAATTTTTTTAAGGATAGGTTTACTAATATCTATTTTCTGCAGTCTTGTCTACGAAATCTTTGTTAACGACGTACAGACTCTTATCGACGCTCAGAGGGTTGATCGTCCCGCAGCTAAAGATCTTGCCAGCTTTGATTATAATGTGTATCACACCTTTGATGAGGTAATGTTTGGCAAAACTATAAACTAGGAACATGTTTTAAGTTGTGCCCTGCGTTTTGGGTAGGACTTTAGGTTTTTGACAAAAATGCAATATTTGTGCCATATTTCCCAACTTTGTGAAACTTACCCTCCAATTGCACATGTGTATGTTGCGCAAAGTCGTTTCATATTTTCATCTTTACACTGTTAGACTGCAGTATGCCCTTAAGATGCCAGCATCACTTGGAAAATCTGCTAACACTAGCACGTTTGCTAAATACCGTTAGGTGACGCAAGGAGCAACTTGTGTAAAAATGCTGACTGTTAGGGTTATTAGGGTTGGGTTTTTTTGGTTGTTTATAATATTGATAACAATAAAATTTAAATAATTTCGTTCGCCATTTGTCAATTTGTTAGCTGTTCTTCCAAAACACTTCGGTGCCTCGTATAGTAGCTTATGATTGGAGAGTTGGTTGTGGCATAGGAAACTGACATACGAAAGCGCCACTTTTATTCTGAGAACACTGAATATTCGCAAAGAAAAGTGTCGCCCTCTCCCTAAGCATGTGCTAACTTTGCTTAATGATTAACCCATCTCTATCTTTCTGTCAGTGGTTTCGTTTGTACACCCAGTTGTCGGAACGAGTTCGCATTGTAATTCTGAACCAAACAAAGCACGTTTTTTTTTAATTTTCCAAATACTGTTACAAAACAACAAGTTAACTTATTATGCAGATTCAACAATGGATTGATGATATGGTACTCGAGCACTCCAATCTCGCTACAAAGTCTTTTGTTGGAACTTCATATGAAGGACGAGACTTTGGCGCTCTTACCGTAAGATTATCTACACAGGGCCTCTTCCGGAGACCTTAAGCTTACAATATTGGGGGTGTTGGTGTCCTTAACAGTGCCTTTGAATGTACAGTAAGCGGGTGACGACCAATTCTGGCTATAAAAGCTGATAATATTCTTGTTTTGTTGCAATATATAGGAGAGACGCCACCATATCAATTGGAAAAGTCAGTACAGCTAAACTAAAACACTACTAGAAATTATGCTCCTTAATGTTTGCTGTTGCCTTCTTTGCTTTGAGTTTTTGTCCGAATATACACGCTTACATTTGCCTCCAGCTCTGCTTCCATAGAAACGTCAACACCCAATGTTTTGAACATTTCACTGATGGGTGTGTGGGAAAATTTACAGACGCCGATTCATAAAAAAAATAAGTTTTGCTCGTATTAAGTTGTTTGTTATAGATCAGCTCTGGAGCGGGTAATCCCCAGTTTGTTATTAATTGTGGAATTCACGCCAGGGAATGGATAACACCGGCCACTTGCATGTATTCCGCAAAGATGGTAAGTTTTTGTCAATCACTTCCTATGATATTTTAAACATTCAACAAGTGACACACACTTTTTTTTTCCTTTTTAGCTTGTCGACGGATACGGAAGTGATAGTTCAATCACTCAACTTTTAGACCAAGTCGACTTCGTTTTTATTCCAAGTTCCAACCCCGACGGTTATGCATACACCTGGTCAAATGTAAGATTTTTTTAACAAAGACAAGCTGAAATTAACAATTTTTTGCCAACATGTTTATGACCTTTATTGCATAATACTATACGTAACAGGGCCAATTTAAAAAATATTTCTTAATGTTTTTTTTTAACCCAGCAATCTCGCTAAGGCGAATTCCGTATAGGTATTTTAATGTCTTTATATGGATCAAGCGTCCTAGACCATTCAGCTATTTTTTCACGGGGTTCGAACCCAGGGTGCTTCGGGGGTCAAAATTCAGGACGAACCCAGGACGCTCTCATGTCTGTATAAGTTAGGCGCGGCGGACCATTCGGCCAATTCCTGGCCCCATTCGGCTTTACAAAACTGGTACAACACAAATGTCTAATATTGTCATCTAACAGTCAACGTTTTTTACGTTTAGGATCGCATGTGGCGCAAAACGAGAAGCAGAGGAAACGGCGTTTGTGTTGGAGTTGATCCTAACAGGAACTGGGCTGTTGGTTTCGGAGGTATGTTTGTAGTTCGGTTCTAAACTCTTTAACAGGAGATTCGAAGTATACCAAACCTTACGCCAGTGGTTCTCAAACTGCTTAAGTATGCGAAGCATGAACAAACCAACTTTTCTTTTCGCGGCACACTTGGCTGACCACACAAAAGGTGTCAAACGAAAGCTTATTTTTGATGACAGAGTGCTTTTTATGTCAAATAAAAAAAATGGATTTTTAACGTTGCTATGCACGCCTGTGTTTTGTTATCTCATCCTAAATCACCAGAATTTTTTGCCCTCCCCCCCCCCCCCCCCCCCCCCCCCCCCCCCCCCCCCCCCCCCCCCCCCCCCCCCCCCCCCCCCCCCCCCCCCCCCCCCCCCCCCCCCCCCCCCGCGGCGCACAGTTTGAGAACCACTGTGGTACGTCGTACCCCAACTTTTTTTGGTAAAGCACAAGCAAATGTCAAAAAAGTCTGTTTGACAAGTCTTTTGTGCATCTTTTGGTGAAAAAAAATACAAAACGTGCATGTGTGATCTAACTATTTCTACATCTTGTAAAAACTCTTTAAAATGAAAAAATGTTGTACCTAGTGTTTTTTTTTATCACCCCCCCCCCCCCCCCCCCCCCCCCCCCCCCCCCCCCCCCCCCCCCCCCCCCCCCCCCCCCCCCCCCAATTTAAAACGTTTGTAAATTTAGGTTCGGGTGCCAGCTCATCATCTTGCAGCGACACATATCACGGTCCTGAGGCATTCTCCGAGGTTTGTGTCGTTTCTACTATTTTCAAAGAGTAAAGAGTTTTTCTTGTAGTCTAGATTGTGTTTCCATGCCGGTTCTGCTTTTCAAATTTTATCCAGAAAATTTAGTTGTTCTTATTTGTAAGAAATAGTCTTATTTTTGACTTGCGCACCAAAGTACAGCATTAAGCAAGAAAAATCATATAAAATAGTTATATGAAAAGCTGTTAACTTAAGTGTTAAAGCTATATCAAGCCATTAAATGATAAGCTGCAGACATAGCACATTATTCGACCTATTAGGTCTTATTAGTGCAGCTAGAAATCGGCCTTATTGGCTAGTGTAGCCATCCAACGGCATTCCAGTTTGTAGCTAGTATTGCGTAAGAGCTTTTAGGTCGAAAGAGTGTGAACTGTCTGTAGCCTATTATTTACCTAGATCAGTGGTGGCCAAACTACGGCCCGCGGGCCGCATCCGGCCCCCAGTCCTGTTTTATCCGGCCCGCCAAACACCTTGGCTGGTTTTTTTTCAAGCACCGTATTTACCACTCTGAACAAGCAGTACAACAGCGCTGGCTGCTACTAGCAGTAGCTGGTGGCAAGCGTTGTTATTTTTAGAATATATGGTGTTGTTTATTGTTATTCTACTACAACAATATATATTTTAATAAAGAGGGCATGCAACCAGTTACGACAAATTTTACGTAAATCTCATTTAATCCGGCCCTCCAGTGGCAAGACAGTTGCAAATTTGGCCGTCTGGTAAAAAAGTTTGGCCACCCCTGACCTGGATCTTATATATTTCGGTGTAAACAATTTATAATCTCCTCCAAGTCGTCCCTATTTTTAACATCAGATTGCTATAACCTAGATAGTCTTTAAATATCAGATCGCCTGGTTTGATTCTGGTTGTAAATTTTACATGTATTTGGGGAGAACATTAGTATGTTACAAATAGAGTATGTGAAAACCATTTCCAAAGTGCCCGCCATACCTTATGGCAGACCCACATAAAGAAAAATTTTGATAAGTGGCGCAAAGAGCAATTATTACTTTACCACCTAAATAAGGGTGGGTTGGGAAGTAAGTTTTTGAACATTTTACATCAGGAACTAAGTTAAAGATTTTTTACTATCTTTCCGTAACCCTAATAGCTCTCACCATTTTTTTCACGGGGTTCGAACCCAGGACACTCCGGGAACAAATCCCGATCAAGGTATTTTATGTCTGTATGTGGGTCAGGCGCGCCAGGTCATTCGGCCAAGTTCCTGCCCACATACGGCATGTTTGCTTGTTGCGCCACCTATCACAAATTAGCTTTATTTTGGCCTGCCCTAGGTATGATGTTCGTAGACTTTCCTTTCCAAGCAAATTAGTCTATCGTTGCCACTCTCATTTGCTTTTCAGGCATGTACTGCCGCACAAAGGGACTTTGTCGAGGCACTTCCCAACGTGAAGATGTATATTGACGTCCACGCATACAGTCAGTTGTGGATGTACTCGTTTGGTTACACAACATCACGACCGGCAAACTACGACACTCTGGTATGTGCTGTTTTTGTGTTCTTAAACAGTGTAACAGTCAAACACAAGTGTTGCTTTCTTTTAGGACGTAATTGCTCGTGACAGTGCTCAAGCGATCTTTAACACCCACGGCAAGCTTTACGAGCCTGGACAAATTTCAACAACCATATGTAAGTTTCTATTCCTATTGAACACTTATTTTAGAACCTAGGACACTTCCGGCATAGTAACCGGCTTGAAATTGGAGCTTAAACCCGGCCCGAACCCAAAAGTACAAGTCCGAAACCCGGTCCGAACCCCCATCGTTTTTGAGAAGCCGGTTTAGGTCCGAGAGTTTAATTGACATGCCTATACACTTAAGCCCCAGGAAATACAAAGACAAAAACAAAATATACAATTGGTCTTACACAAGGCCTTTAGGGCTGTTTGAGATTATGTCAGGCCCAACAACTGGCTTCTTTATTAATTTTTTTTAAAGAAACGTGTAAAAGTCAGGCCGGAATCAAGCCCGTTTTTTTTAACCGAGGACATAAACGGGCTTTAAAAAGAATTAGGCCGGGCCGGGTTCCGGCTTAGGTTCGGTTGAACAAACGGGACTAATACCAAATGTCCAGCAGCGCAAAAAACGCCATTTTTAATTATATTCTGTACAGTAGTACGAATTGTGGGATGTTATGTCCTGTCAATCAAACTTTCGATCAAACGAGCTTTTAAAAAGGATTCTGGTTTAGTCCAAGTTTCGGGCTTATATTTTCGAGTTTGCATTTGAATTTCGGGCCCGCATTCAGGTCTGGTTTGGCAAATGTTCAAATTGTGAGTAGCCTACATGAAGACTTTTACAAATGTTATGTTGCAGACGTTGCATCAGGAGTCACCACCGACTATTTCTATAATACAGTCACTCAATGCTCCTTTACCTCTGAACTGAGAGACACCGGAAGGTATGGATTCCTTCTTCCCGAAAAGTAAGTTTTTTTACATATTCTACAATGACAGTAAGACGTAAATAAGTAGCTGAAATTAGCCCTGAAGCGTCAAAGCAGACCAGCCATAACGGCACACTTATATAGAAATCCCGTGCTCTCAAATGTACTTCCAATTGATTTTAAAATGGCACGCGTGAAGTAAACCCAGGTTACACAAAAAAAAGTTGTACAAACTAAACGCTTGTCGTTTCGAAAGATGAGTTTTTCGAGAGTTTTAATCAAGCAATTATCTAAACCATGGCGTAGGGTTTGATTTGTGCCCTCCTGGCCTAAAAAATCGCCCTTCTACTGACTATTGTACAAAAAACACGGGAAGACCATTGTCGAAAGACATTATGAAACTATTTTTGGGGGGTTTAATCTTATCTCTTTTGTAACAAATCTAGCCTACATAGTTTATGATTTTGCTTTCAAAGTAACACTTTGTATTCATTTGCAGCCAAATCCAACCAACTGCCGAAGAATCGTTTGCCGCCTTTAAAGTGATGGCCCAAGCAATCATTGACGGGCAGTGCGAGGCGTAATAAGCTTCGTCCTAACCGTTATCGTGTAGCAATAAACGATACAGTGGTCTTGCCTGTTTGTATTCATTCGTTTCAAACACTTACAAAGTATGTTTTTGAACACCAGTGTAGATTGAGCAGTCCCTTAACAGGTGTGTTGTTTCTGTAGGCTACATATGTAGTGTGCTCAAAAAATTATTACGCAAGATAGCCTATAGGCAATATATTGCTGAATTGAAAAAGACATAGTTTCAAAAACTATTGATCAAACTGCATTCGACCGCATTTCCGAAAAAAAATCGCTGCATAAGCATGTTTACAAAAATTTAGACCCATTGCACAATAAATAAGACTATATGGATAAATCTAGACATCGATTTGGACTTTTAAGAACAGTGAATAAGACAACATGAAAAAAAAACATAACTTAATTGTTATTATTACTGTATACATAGGAAATTGGTTTGTTTTATAAAAAGTTTATTGATTACCACACATGTTTCGTAAGATTTATTTTGTACTACCCATGATAAAAAAAAATGCAACTGATAATAAACCGCAAATAAGACTGTGTTTAGGGGATTTACCTTTCAACCGACCAGATGTCGGTAGAGCTACTAACACGATACGTTTCTCCTGATCCAAAAGTGCTTAATTTTCGACAGGTGGCGCAAAGAGCACTTTTTTCATTTAAAACGGTATATCTCAAAAAATGCTAACGGTTAGGGCTATTAGGGTTGGGGTAAGGTATTAGCACTTAAAATTCAATAAAACTAACCCAAAAAATTAGTTACTAATGTAAAAATTTTATGTAAATATTTCCCAGCCCAACCCATTTATAGCCGCTAAATAAATAATTCAGCTCTTTACGCCACCTATCGAAAATTAAGCACTTTTGGATCAGGAGAAACGTATGGTGTTAGTAGCTCTACCCCAGATGTCACGCAAGGGCAACTTTGTGTAACAGCAAAAACATGTTGTTAATGAAAGAAGCTTTTTGTTAGCTACTAGCAAAACTTAACCTGCGAAAATGTTATAAAAGTGGACATTGTCATACATACTAAATGCTTAACCACGTTGTGCAGTGGGCAGTATTTACTTTTTTTACAAATTGATACATGTTTTTGAAAGATTTTCGATTGGTTTCAGTGTAGGTTTAGTTTATGCTGCACTATAAAACCAAGATAAATCTAATAAATATAGTCAAACAATTTTCTTGTGTACATGGCACTTTTTAATAACTTGCAAAAAGTTATTTTCTACAGTATTGTATTGTTAGTTCTATTACCTTTTAAATGTTTTTGGCAACTCTTTAAATTATTCATAGTGAAACAAACAAGATATAGTGATGAAGCAACAAACAAAAGAAGTGACAAAACTGTACAAAAAATAAAGTAATATTATTTGTAACACTTGTAAATGTCATATTTCATAGTACTGAAGTGCTATTACTATTACCTTCAAATGTTTTTTTACAACCAATCAAAAATGGATATGCTTAGTGCATTTTGTGAGAGTAAGTTAGTCTTTACAAATCAAACATTTTTAGTTTATATTTTGCAGGTAAAGCCTGTTTGAAGAAAAGACCATTTGTGTAATTGCTGTACAAATACAATGGTAGCCATGGCAGCTTATCCGGAACCTCGAGTGATTCTTAAAAGGCTAAATATAGACAATACAACTAAATATTTTCTGACAAAAGACTTACATGCAATCGATTCAACTGAAAAAAATATGTTTAAATGTGAGATTTGTGATAGATCATTTGCAAAAAAGAAAGGAGTTATCCAACACTCTCTAGTAGTCCATGGTAGAAAAACATCTCACAAATGTGAAATCTGTGATAAGGTCTTCAAACGAAGAGCACAACTGACATTACACTCCTTTGTACACACTGATGAACGTCCATACAAGTGTGAATTTTGTGAAAAGTCTTTTAAAACTCCACCATCCAGAAAGCGCCATATGCTAACACACAGTGGAATAAAACGCTACAAGTGCAAACATTGTGAAAAGTTATTTGCACATAATAGTGGATTGCGTAAACATTTGCTACTTCACACTGGAGAAAAGCCACATGAGTGTGAAATCTGTAACAAAAGATTTTCACAACTTTCAAACAAACGCGACCATATGTATACCCATAACAAAATACAAAAATTTAAATGCAGTATTTGTGAAAAGCGTTTTTCACTCTCCGGGAACATGAAGAGACATATGTTGAATCATTACAAAAGGACTGAAAAAGCGGAAGACATGAATAAAGTGCCAACACAACAAAAGACAAACAAACCTGCAAAGATTCTTCACTTAGAACCATCTAAATGTGACATCTGTGGAAAAACTTTCAAGAAGCGCAGATATTTAATGGGTCACATGTATCTTCACTTGGAAACTAAAAAATACGATTGTGATGTTTGTGGTAAAAAATTTGCAAAACGAGACTATGTTTTAAAACACAGAGTCATTCATACTAACATAAAAAAGTATAAATGTGAGATTTGTAAAAGGGCATTTCGCTATCCAGAACAAAAAAAATATCACATGCGAAGTCATGAAGATGAATTTATTATTTGACCAAAAAAACAACTTGGGTTGAGCAACCACTGTTGTTGGTTTAATAACTTTGTTTGGTATGTTTTGTTTGGTTTGTCAAAGACCATAAGCTTGGAGCCTGAATTGGGGGGGGGGGGGGGTTGGGTTAAGCAACCCCTGTTATTGTTTTATTAACTGTGTTTGGTATTATTTTTCAGTTTAATGCCTAAAAATTTGTATGGTTTGTCAAAAGCCATCAGGGTGATACAGCCCTAAACAAGGTTTGAGGCCTAAAAATAAAAGTGTACTGAAAAATTTTAAAACATACAAAAAACTGTTTACAGGCTAGAGCTGAATTAAAGATTAAATTGTTAGCATTATGGAAAAACAATGATATAACTTGCTAAATTGGTAGTTATGTTTCACTATTCTTTTTCGTGTTTGTTTGTTAATTTTGTGAAGACTTGCAATTAAAATGTGTAGTAACTGTGTGTGTTTTGCTTGTATGTAGTTTTGTTGGTGTGTTAAAAACTTACTAGCAATTAAAACATCTGCCACAATGTGTTTTCAACTTTGTCAGGATTACACTTATAACAAAAAAGCTATAGAGTTAACAATCATATGCACAGCAATCCTTTGATGCTAGTTATCTTGCTTTAGCTGATAATAACTAATCAGCCATTAAGGATGAAAATTTTTCAGGCTTTCGAATGAGGCTTCTTTTCACACCAGGTTGAGGACGTCTTTATTGTAATTGTCATAGTTCCATGGAAACTTGCAAAGATTATTTGGTTGCTTAGTTTTGACCATCGAAATACCAACCCGTATGGACCTCTATTGCCATGAGGGGACACCATTATAAGCAGGGTTGCCATACCGTCCTTATTTCTAAGATTTGTCCGGGGGGGGGGTAAAAGTGTACTAAACAATTTATGAAGTACAAAAAACTGTTTACAGGCTAGAGCTGAATTAAAGATTAATTGTTAGTATTATGGAAAAACAATGATATAACTTGCTAAATTGGTAGTTATGTTTCACTATTCTTTTTCATGTTTGTTTGTTAATTTTGTGAAGACTTGCAATTAAAATGTGTAGTAACTATGTGTGTTTTGCTGGTATGTAATTTTGTTTGTGTGTTGAAAACTTACTAGCAATTAAAACATCTGCCACAATGTGTTTTAAACTTTGTCAGGATTGAACTTATAACAAAAAAGCTATAGAGTTAACAATCTTATGCATAGCAATCTTTTGATGCTAGTTATTTTGCGTTAACTGATAATAACTAATCAGTCATTAAGGATGAAAATTTTTCAGGCTTTCGAATGAGGCTTCTTTTCACACCAGGTTTAGGACGTCTTTATTGCAATTGCCATAGTTCCATGGAAACTTAAAAAGCTTATTTGGTTGCTTAGTTTTGACCATCGAAATATCAACCCGTATGGAACTCTATTGACATGACGGGACACCATTTTAAGTTCAAAACAATACAGTGGATATAGGGAACACATAAATTGCTTAATTTTTTTATACAAACTGGTGAACTTTAACGCGAATTTGATTGGCCAAATTGTGATGGTACATAGAGAAGGCAAAATCTCCGAAGTCGGCAAACTTTCAAATAAAGTTACGATTACCGCAAGTGTCTGATGTGCCGCTAAAATAAAGAACACACAATACGGCCTAAGACAAAACCTAGCTTGTTCACATGCACCAATGAGAGATGTAAGACTGTTGATGTAAGACTGCGGAGCGCTATATGCCGGTCACCGTTTCTCGCGATTCTTCGTTAACTGTATCCGACAGTGATTTACACAGGGCAGTTTTAGTTTGTCCGTGGACGACTATCCTTGTCAACTCGATACAAACTGTGGAGTAAAAAAGAAAAAAAAAATATAGCAGCATTAAAAAGCTGACCGATATGCCCACAATATCAACCCTCGCTAAACAAATGGGGGGGGGGGTAAAATTCTTAATGTAAGACTGCGGAGCGCTATATGCCGGTCACCGTTTCTCGTGATTCTTCGTTATCTGTATCCGACAGTGATTTACACAGGGCAGTTTTAGTTTGTCGGTGGACGACTATCTCTGTCAACTCGATACAAACTGTTGGGTAAAAAAGTAAAAAGAAATATAGCAGCAATAAAAAGCTGACCGATATGCCCACAATATCAACCCTCGCTAAACAAATGGGGGATTTCGAAAACTAATAAACAAGACTAAACTGACATGACGCGAAAGGTTTAATGCGTGTTAATGTCACTTAAGGGCGTGATCACTGTTTGCATATTTATGTCATAAAACGTAAGATCAACTCTCATTACGCAATGTTAAAGTTAAAATAGGCAAATGCGCGATCTGACTCACCAAAATAAAAGAACAACACTCTATAAACAGTAGCCTTGGTTTGACTAAAAACAAATATGGCGTATATGCAAAGTTTATGACACAAAATACAGCAAACGGGGGGGGGGTATAAAACGTAAGATCAACTCTCATTTCGCAATGTTAAAGTTAAAATAGGCAAATGCGCGATCTGACTCACTAAAATAAAAGAACAACACTCTATAAACAGTAGCCTTGGTCTGACTTAGAACAAATATGGCGTATATGCAAAGTTTATGACACAAAATACAGCAAACGTCCAAGTACGACGCATGGACACGAGCCACGAATGCTTCCAGTCTTTGTACCAGTAGTTCTCAAACTGTGCAAATCGTCCATATAAAATCGCTAACTGCTAACGTGTTATTGCAACTCGGGGTAAATGTGTTTTACTGGGATAAGCTGCCCCAACTAGCGGCAATAAGACTCAATGACACACAAACATGTACGCTCAGTCGAAATAATATATTGTCGACGCCGCCGGTAACTTCTGTCCAGATTTGTAAACGGGCCCCAAACCAAAAGTATAAGCCCGAACCCGAATCGTTTTTATGAAGCCTGTTTAGGCCCGAAATTTTGATTGACAGGCCTATAATAAAGAAGAGCATACACAAATGAAGATAATAGACAATAACCTAAACAGGACGTTTTGTTTGGTATTTAGGTCATATCCAGTTTATATATTAATTTTTACTGCCACAGAATGTAAAGTCAGGCCCAAATCAAGCCCATTTGTTAAAAAAACCGAACCCTAACCCGGCCCGAACATGACCCAAAAAAGCTNGGCCTATAATAAAGAAGAGCATACACAAATGAAGATAATAGACAATAACCTAAACAGGACGTTTTGTTTGGTATTTAGGTCATATCCAGTTTATATATTAATTTTTACTGCCACAGAATGTAAAGTCAGGCCCAAATCAAGCCCATTTGTTAAAAAAAACGAACCCTAACCCGGCCCGAACATGACCCGAAAAAGCTGGCGTGACATACAACTTTGCTTTTATCATAACGTTCACAACCATAATTTGTAAAAACGTTTCCGTCCAAGGTTAAAAGAAGTCTCTTAAATGCCAAAAGAACCAGAGGCAGATTTGTTTTCAGAATTGCAAGCGTAATATTATTTAATATCAGATTCTGTTTGTGTTACATTCTATAATATCAGACGTGTGACAGACAAGACGGCCCTTTTCATGTCAACATTTTACACAGAACGATGTCCACATTACACAACATCTGTCAAGTCCGTCATAGACCATATGACATGCCAAATTAAATGTTAAAATTATTTGTTTGGCAGTGTAAGATCTGTAAGCCAATAAGGAAAGACACAAACCATCCAAAACTTGTAACGCTTTTTACCCTCAACAGGACACTTGCCGTCTTTGAATAAGGCTAAAAATAGCAAATAAAACAATAAATATAGTGTAACCGGTGAAAAAAAGTTAGCTTTTTTCAGTATTTCTGTACAAATAGGCCAAAAAAATATAAGTATTTAAAAAAAACACTTCGCAAAATAACTTTTCTGCATTTCTAAGTAAGAAATCGGATTTTTTTTGGCAAGTAACTTAATTAAATACAAAGTGCATATTTCGTAACTTAAACAATAATATATTAACTATTCCCCGAACGTACTTACAAATTCTGATTAGGCTGTTTCCAAAGGCTGGCATTTGCAGGGTATGCTTGTTACATAATGGTATAAGATTAAGCAATGTCATAATGTTGATCCACGGTATTTTGTTGACGTTTAAAAACACATTGTCGCAACGTTGTTCTGGGTAATTCAAAGACACAGACGAGTACAGAATGTGATTTATAATATGCTACAAAGCCAGAGACACGTTCAGAATAGATATTTGTTTACAAACGAGATTTGATAAGGCCGTTTATGTAGATCTTTTATATCTAAAGGCAGTCCAGTAACTTTAGTTGTTTATAAAGTTTTGTCCAAAAAAAAAAAGAAACGTAACAAGTTTATACAGCTCTTCTGGCAAGTGTTAACAAATAAAGTTTGGTTGAACTAAACTCCACCTACAGTAGCAGTTTTACGGTGATTACTGTTCTCTACATCAATACAATTTAAAACCCAGTGTATAAACCCTTTTGAATTGTTCTGGCAAGTGTTTTTACTACTTGATATTATGCCTGGCAGCAATAGCTGTAAGTTTATTTTGGTCTGACGTTTTGCTGATTTAACTAAGCCGAGATGGAGTCATACTTTTTCCGTGCCTTCAGAAGCGGGAGATTTATCTTGATCTTGGCAACCATGTTCATCGGAATCCCTCAAACCCAACCATGCCATCTGGTGTTAGACGGTACGTATTTATTAGCTGGCTCTTTAGGTTTAAGATCGTGGAAATAACAGTTTAACATCTATACACAATTTAAATGCTAAAAAATCGAGTGTCAACTAGAAATTAATGTTAACGGTTTTCAAGCCCTGATCTATTTGGCCTATCCTTGAGCGATAAAGTTTTGCAAATTACCCGTGGTATGATGTATAACAACGCAACTTCATAGCTTAATTTCATTTTGATTTTTGTCAAAAGAAAATTCAAGGCCAGGGTACTATACCAATTTGACACCCTGGATTAGACAGTTATGAGAAAATACTGATTTTGTCTTTGTATTTTAAACAGTGAGTTAGACATTTATATACGAAAACATTGATTTCGCTTTTGTAATTTGAACAGTTCAATTACGGGTGCTCCAAAAGCTGCAAGAAACCCTTAAGCCTTCTGACCCGAAGGGTTTGCTGCAAATCGAAAACCTCCTTATGAACGTCTCTCGTGTGGTTTCGGATGAGAACCAAGTCATTCAAGACTCCAGAAGCGGTCATCTCTTCATTGAAGTCACACAAGTATCTCTTGATCATTACAACACATCAATCCAACTAGGACCAACCAATGTTAACCTAACCTTGCAACCCAATGGCGCTAACCGCCTTGTGGCATCAGCGTATGTGTTCAGTCTCAATGTAACAGAACAAGCCCAAGATGAACCAGTTGAACCAAGCTCACTGATGATGAAAAAATACATAGCTACGGAAGATACAACTTATCTTGTAATCGATGGCTGGAATGCCGATAGCTTTAGGTCCATTTCTGGCAACGCAGCGGATGGGGCTAAAAGACTCTCAGGCACAGTCGACTTCGAAGTAGCACCTATGTCTCTGAAACCAGGCTGTATGGTCATTGAAAAGGCAAACAAGAACGCAAAGGGCTCGTTAAGCTCAGGCAAACTAGATCCAGTCTGCGTTTTCTTCGATAGAAATACACTGAAGTATTCTAACGAAGGATGCACCAGCGCTGTTGATGCAAAAGGCAAAATTTCCTGCAAATGCAACCATCTCACCATTTTCACCGTTCTTCTTGCGGCGACCACTGTAATTCTACCCATGGGTGTAAAGGTAAACCTCTGATTGTGAAGATTTTGTCTGTTTCGAACACTCAATTAACTTATTTTTCTTTAGTATCAAACTTTTTACGTACAAACATAGATGTAAGGTATTCAAAACTAGATCGGATTTTGTACTCATAATCAGGCCTTTTGAATGCTTTTTACCAAATCAGCGGGCAGCAAGCATTCCCGTATGACAAGGCGTGGGATGAAAAAGTTTAGCCTGCGTTGGGATTCGAACCCACGACAGGAGCCATCCTTGTGCTTGTGCTCTATAAACTGAGCTACACAGGCTCAGTGGTGAATACGTCAAACGTTGAATCACAAGCACTGTTGCTTGTCTCGTATGCTGCACATGTCAGTTTCGTAGTAGAGGATCGCCAGGTTGACCAGTAATCTTAACTTCATAACTGGGATCAGGCCTCAAGCGTTCATGCAGGCCAGGGTTCACAAGACACTCAATTTCGTACTCGATTTAAGCTACGTATACAAAACATAAATCTTTATCGAATGACACAGTAACGGTACTTGGGAAGTGTCTTATGAAAAAATTTGCTCTTTTCCTTACCCACTTTTTTATTTTAGATCACTGCGTATGCGACGGAAATCGTATCTATTCTGACATTGGTGGTTACTA
Organism: Phallusia mammillata; assembly: GCA_003260075.1. NCBI lineage: Eukaryota > Metazoa > Chordata > Ascidiacea > Phlebobranchia > Ascidiidae > Phallusia > Phallusia mammillata. Next base: position 59,093 of record QLIY01000342.1, read on the forward strand.
TAGCAATCCTTCGCTGGGCTGGAGGAGACCGTGATCGGGTTAAAGTTCAAATCAATCTGTCAGTGGCACTTCTCCTTCTTCACACGTTCAACGTAGCACATGATCTTGCAGTTATTGACGAGATTCCATGCATGATGCTTGCCCTGATCAACCACTACCTATTGCTGTCTACAGGTTCATGAATTGTTTCTATAACATCATAATTATATATAAACGAGTATTGCTCTTCCAGCAGTTTTCGACGTTTTGCCGTCCTTCCAGCAGTTTTCGACGATTTTTTGCCAAAAACTATCTGTTTTAACTTCCAGCTACTCCTTGTTTGGAGAAAATGCTTTATATACATCTCATGACAGCTCAGGTCTTGGTTTACTTTTACTTGTAGCAGGGATTTGACTTGTAAATGTTGAAAATAAGACAAACTAAGGACTCGAGTCAAAAACAAGGACATTTCTTAGAAATCAGGACCCAAAAAGACATTGCTCTGAAAAATAAGGACATATCTTAGAAATAGAGACGGTATGGCAACCCTGCCTATAACCTTGTATGTTGTATAAACCTTTGGCATAAATCAGCTTACATTTTAGGAATGTGGTTTCTTGTGGAAGGCACCCGTCTGCTAATGGCAACTTCCTTTCCATATTTCTTTCAAACCCAGGACGCCGGCAATCGTTACAAGATCTTCGTTTTGATTGGCTGGGTCCTTCCGCTTCTGATAGTGGGCATGGCTGCGGGTGTGGGCTTTTCTCAGGGCTTGTACATGAAAGTTCAGCCATTATACGAGCAGTGTCAAACTGTTCTAAACCAAACATCTCTTATTTCTAAGTATGACAGGTGCTGGATGGCACCGGGCACTCCTATTTTCTACGCCTCCAACATAGCACCACTCAGCCTAGCCCTACTTGTCAATTTCTTCATCGTTTTGAAGACGACTCGTGTCATGTACCACTCCAGAAAGATGCGGAACAGAGGAGAGGCTCCCGATGAAGAAGACGCGTTGAAAGCAGCAAAATCATTTTTTGTTCTATTTTACATGCTTGGAGGAACGTGGGCATTTGGTTTCTTTATAGGTATGAAATTTGACAAATCTACTAACATAAAAACTTACACCTGACAATTTTGCTAAAAAACGAGTTTTTTTCAAACACCATCATAGACTCAATGTTAATTACTGTGCTATATGCGCCATCTATCGGTATTTAGGAAACTTTGTCTGTTGTGAGTTCTTAGGTTAGTAGCTCTACCAATAAATTGGAGCTGACAATATTGAAAAAAACTTTGAGGTGTGTTTCTATGAGAATATTCCATTTTATGTCTTTGGCGGCTTTCTTTCATCTAACGATCTGTCAAACCGAAATCGGAAACAAAAAATTGTGACCAAAAGTTAATTAGGCACTTACTTGCTGTAGCGCGACATTTTACTGTATTGACGCATTAGGTATATGTATTACATGTTGGCTACATGCAAACTGTAGGGACGCAGTTTAACGGTGTAGCTGCAGCGCGTTTCCCATCCATCCACCAATTGAGCGCCGAACGTTGTCGCGCTTTGTAACGCCTCAACGTTGCGCAGCTATTTCCGGCCTGGTGAATATTTTAGCGTAATTGTGCTGCTACGATTTGTTGAACCCGGCGAAATAAACTCAACTCAGTGTGGGTTTACATCAAGGTGAACAAAAAGCTTAAAAATGATTATTTTTACAGGAATCGGAAACGAAATTTCCAACGAAGTGTTGATGTACATCCACACAGTAGTAAACGGATCGCAGGGAATAGTCGTCTTCTTGCTGTACTGCATTCTAGATGAGGATATTAGACAAGCAATTACGCAGTGTTGCTAGTCGTGGTGCTGCTGCACTCAAGCAACATCCAAACGTACGATAACGAACGTATGTGCCACCTATCAACAATACAAAATGGAAATGTGCTTGTGGTACGTGTTGAATTTGTGACCAACAATTCACAATGTTGGATTTTAAGGCACATAGTTAGCAAAGCGTGTATGATATAAACTGTAAGTTTTGTCGTATTTTGTAGCAAATGTGTATAGGCTCCAACATTGTACCGTTTGTACCACTTTTTTTAGCAAACCGTCATTTATTATGTTTTATTTTATATTTACATGCAAATGAATTGTTTGGGGGGGGGGATCGTATTTTGTAGCAAATGTGTATAGGCTCCAACATTGTACTTTTTTTAGCAAATCGTCATTTATTATGTTTTATTTTATATTTACATGCAAATGAATTGTTTTTTATTGCTATAATCCTTACAAAGTTTGTTTTACGAAGTTTCTGTACAAATAAAATTTGCAATAGCTTTTTATAATGAAAAATGAAAACGTTATCGCAAAAAGTGGTATCATTTAATACTTCGTCGCCTTAATATGCTCTTTTGTTTGCTTGTTATCAGGAGGTAGTGTGTACCTTCATTGGCACGTACCTCTATTTAAGCAGTACGCGCAATACACACAAGACACGGGTGAATTGGGGTCGAAAAAAGTGAACTTGAGGCGTTGGAAAAAAGGGACTATTACAGAAAGGAAGCTCGTTAGACGTTCACTTGAAGCCACTTTGATAGTTTCGTTCCGTTCGTTTTTGCATTCGGTGGACTGCATAAGCATTACACGCTTGCGGTATTTCTATTCACATGTTTATTTAATACCCAAAAAATGATTTGCTTTTGCACCGCTTTGAATTGCCCCTGCCACCATTAATTACCCAAACGTTGCGATTTAAGTAATTGCGTTTAAATAAACATTCATTTTCCACAGCCTACATTAAGGTATGACACCCATAATTAGTTATATATCTTCACAAAATCCAATTGTTTTTAAAGGAGATGATTTATAATAGAAATCATCCAGTAGTTTGGGGAGTGAGTAGAAATCGGAAACCTAAACCAGGGTAAAGACTGTGCATGGTAACAAACTGGACTGTCATATAGTTGCCAGTAGAATACAAAGGTGACTCATAGGGATTTTGATAGTACTCTGCCAAGAAAGGGTCCGCTGAAGACGATCCATCCCAAAACAGAACATGGTCGTAATCATTAATACTAAGGTCGTGCACAGTAAGCATTATGTAATCTCCACTGTGCGCGTGCATGGTCCAAGTACACACTTGGGGGGGGGGTAGACGAGCCATCCCAAAACATAACATGGTCGTAATCATTAACACTAAGGTCGTGCACAGTAAGCATTATGTAATCTCCACTGTGCGCGTGTATGGTCCAAGTACACACTTGTAGGGAATACAATCCGTTTGGGTAGTTTGGTGACGTAAGATAGGTCGGTACATCATAAA
>QLIY01000342.1:64967-153423 GCA_003260075.1 Phallusia mammillata
TAGTTAGCAAAGCGTGTATGATATAAACTGTAAGTTTTATCGTATTTTGTAGCAAATGTGTATAGGCTCCAACATTGTACTTTTTTTAGCAAATCGTCATTTATTATGTTTTATTTTATATTTACATGCAAATGAATTGTTTTTTATTGCTATAATCCTTACAAAGTTTGTTTTACCAAGTTTCTGTACAAATAAAATTTGCAATAGCTTTTTATAATGAAAAATGAAAACGTTATCGCAAAAAGTGGTATCATTTAATACTTCGTCGCGTTAATATGCTCTTTTGTTTGCTTGTTATCAGGAGGTAGTGTGTACCTTCATTGGCACGTACCTCTATTTAAGCAGTACGCGCAATACACACAAGACACGGGTGAATTGGGGTCGAAAAAAGTGAACTTGAGGCGTTGGAAAAAAGGGACTATTACAGAAAGGAAGCTCGTTAGACGTTCACTTGAAGCCACTTTGATAGTTTCGTTCCGTTCGTTTTTGCATTCGGTGGACTGCATAAGCATTACACGCTTGCGGTATTTCTATTCACATGTTTATTTAATACCCAAAAAATGATTTGCTTTTGCACCGCTTTGAATTGCCCCTGCCACCATTAATTACCCAAACGTTGCGATTTAAGTAATTGCGTTTAAATAAACATTCATTTTCCACAGCCTACATTAAGGTATGACACCCATAATTAGTTATATATCTTCACAAAATCCAATTGTTTTTAAAGGAGATGATTTATAATAGAAATCATCCAGTAGTTTGGGGAGTGAGTAGAAATCGGAAACCTAAACCAGGGTAAAGACTGTGCATGGTAACAAACTGGACTGTCATATAGTTGCCAGTAGAATACAAAGGTGACTCATAGGGATTTTGATAGTACTCTGCCAAGAAAGGGTCCGCTGAAGACGATCCATCCCAAAACAGAACATGGTCGTAATCATTAATACTAAGGTCGTGCACAGTAAGCATTATGTAATCTCCACTGTGCGCGTGCATGGTCCAAGTACACACTTGTAGGGAATACAATCCGTTTGGGTAGTTTGGTGACGTAAGATAGGTCGGTACATCATAAATGTCAAGAGTTTCAACTCCTTAGTTACATGCAGGGTCTATTGGTGCGGCTTTCAACAAGATCAAAAAGCCGTAATCGTTGTAATTTGCGTCAGAAGTAAACGTCATGGTAATCTGCTTGGAGTTGACAAAGAAACGGTTAGGGGTGTTTGATTACACAGATATAACAGATGAAGTTGAATCCCAACTGTCGTACACAACGATTCCATCGCCTTGACCAAAGCGGGCATCGTTGAGTTGTAATTCAATACCATATCCTGGATACATTGTTTGAATTTTCCAAGTACAAGATAAATTGCTATCGTACATGCCGGGGTAATTCAACGATATGTAAAGGTAAAAATAAGGGTTAATATCCATGTACTGTTTTTGTTCCACATTATTACTGAATGTTATTGTGTTTGGCCCGTCGCTGTGCAAGTAAACAAAATACACAAATGATATCTTCTGCTGTTTATCCCCCCCCCCCCCCCCCCCCCCCCCCCCCCCCCCCCCCCCCCCCCCCCCCCCCCCCCCCCCCCCCCCCCCCCCCCCCCTTGTTTTTCTACACAAAACAATGGCTAGAAAACTAGAAATGTAGCTTCATATATATTGTCAACTTATATATGTTCAATAAAGGCAAAAATTTGGAGCAGCACCCCCACAAATTTTAGGCACGAGCCGCCACTGGTCTTCAACATTTTAGCGTACCACTGGCCCATGGTAGATAAACGTGTTCCATTACTTTTAATCTACGTAAGGCGCAGCATTTTGTGTAAACTAAAAGCGCAACTGGCTATTTCCAGAACAAGTGTCGCGGGCGACTGGAAAGGATGCAACGGGCGACCAGGTGCCCGCGGGCATAGGGTTGGTGATCCCTGCTTTAACTTTCGTCACGCAACGTTGAAGTTAAAATAGGAAAATGCGCGATCTGACTCACTAAAATGAAAGAACAACACTAGACAGCAGCGTCCGTCTGACTAAAAACATGTATGGCGTATACGCAAAGCGCATGACACAAAATACAGCAAACGTTCAAGTACGACACATGAGCACTAGCCACTAATGTCTCCGTGCGTTATATTAATCTACTCTATAGTCTCATGATCCTTGCCTGGTATAGTACAGTTTATTTTATTTTAGTCCAGTACAGTGTAATATGGTCTAAACTAGTCTAGTTTAATCTGATATATTGATATTGTAGTATGTTAGCAATCATCCATATATCGCTAACTGATAACGTATTATTGTAAGTCGGGGCAAAGGTGTTTTGCCGAGGTAGGTGCCCCAACTAGGGCCATTAAGACTACGTTCAGTCGAAATAGTGTATTGTCGACGCCGCCGGTAACTTCTGTCCAGATTTGTAAGCGGGCCCTAAAACAAAAGTATAAGCCTGAAGCCCTACCCGAACCCAAATTTCTCCAGCGGTTTCCCAAAATTTGGTTTAAGCAAAAGGGCTCTTTTTTGGTATTTAAATGAAACACTTGCGGTCTCTTAAAACTACTTAGTGGTCACCCAAACCAAACCTTAAAAAAACCTGGAAAAGGCTGGCATTTGCAGCGTATGCTTGTTACTTAATGGTATAGGATTAAGCAATGTCATAATGTAAATCCGCGGTATTCCGGTTGACGTTTAAAAACATATGGTCCCAACGTTATTCTGGGTAATATAAAGACACAAACGAGTAAAGAATGTAATTTACAATACCCTACAAAGCCAGAGGCACGTTAAGAATAGATATTTGTCAACAAAAGAGATTCGATACGCCATTTATGCAAAGCTTTGACATTTAATGGGGCCCAAGCTCTTTTTTTTACAATGTCTTGTCCAAAAAAGACGTATAAATTGGAAATTGTTAACTCTTGAAGCTTTTTGTTAAATTTAAAACATGGTGTCGTTCTTTTTTCGTGCCTTCAGACGAGGGAGATTCGTCCTGATATTGGCAACCATGCATATCGTAGTCCATCAAACTCAACCATGTCATATCGTAGGGCACGGTACGTACAACTGTTTGACAGTTTGTCAAAAGTTTGACAGCTTGTGAGTAAGTATATAAATATATCAGCGTTGACTAAGAAAGTTGAACGATTTTCAACCGTAAACGTGTGCTTGCCTCACGTCTGTTTAATAGGCCCCTCGAAGCGACAAAGATTTTTTTCCATTAATACTCTAAAAAATAAAAATTATGGAGATTGCCAAAACTGTACAACTTAATGACAATCCTAAGAGTTTAACAAACTACCCTTGTTGTGATGCAACAACGCAACTTCAAGACTTAATTGCATTTTGATTTTTGTCAAAAGTAAATTCAAGGCCAGAGTACTAAACGAGTTTCACAACCTGGGTTAGACAGCACAAATATTGATTTTCTCTTTGTATTTTAAACAGTTTATCCACTACCGGAGCTTCAAACCCTACAAGGAAACCGAAAGCCTTCTGACCTAAAGGATTTGCAGCAAATCGAAAATTTGCTCATGAACGTCTCTCGTGTGGTTTCGGATGAGAACCAAGTCATTCAAAACTCCAGAAGCGGTCATCTGTTTATTGAAGTTACAAACGTATCCCAGGATATCCCCCCCCCCTTGCCTCACGTCTGTTTAATAGGCCCCTCGAAGCGACAAAGATTTTTTCCATTAATACTCTAAAATTATGCTGGAGATTGCCAAAACTGTACAACTTAATGACAATCCTAAGAGTTTAACAAACTACCCTTGTTGTGATGCAACAACGCAACTTCAAGACTTAATTGCATTTTGATTTTTGTCAAAAGTAAATTCAAGGCCAGAGTACTAAACGAGTTTCACAACCTGGGTTAGACAGCACAAATATTGATTTTCTCTTTGTATTTTAAACAGTTTATCCACTACCGGAGCTTCAAACCCTACAAGGAAACCGAAAGCCTTCTGACCTAAAGGATTTGCAGCAAATCGAAAATTTGCTCATGAACGTCTCTCGTGTGGTTTCGGATGAGAACCAAGTCATTCAAAACTCCAGAAGCGGTCATCTGTTTATTGAAGTTACAAACGTATCCCAGGATATTTACAACACATCAATCCAACTAGGACCAACCAATGTTAACCTAACCTTGCAACCCAATGGCGCTAACCGCCTTGTGGCATCAGCGTATGTGTTCAGTCTCAATGTAACAGAACAAGCCCAAGATGAACCAGTTGAACCAAGCTCACTGATGATGAAAAAATACATAGCTACGGAAGATACAACTTATCTTGTAATTGATGGCTGGAATGCTGATAGCTTCAAGTCCTCTTCTGGCAACGCATGGGGTGGAGCTAAAAGACTTTCAGGCACCATCAGCTTCGAAGTCCCACCTATGTCCCTGGGACCAGGCTGTATGGTCATTGAAAAAGCAAACAAGAACGCAAAGGGCTCGTTAAGCTCAGGCAAACTAGATCCAGCCTGCGTTTTCTTCGATAGAAAAACACTGAAGTATTCTAACGAAGGATGCACCAGCGCTGTTGACTCAAAAGGCAAAGTTTCCTGCAAATGCAACCATCTCACCATTTTCACCGTTCTTCTTGCGGCGACCACTGTAATTCTACCCATGGGTGTAAAGGTAAACCTCTGATTGTGAAGATTTTGTCTGTTTCGAACACTCAATTAACTTATTTTTCTTTAGTATCAAACTTTTTACGTACAAACACCATAGATGTAAGGTATTCAAAACTCGATCGGATTTTGTATCCCCCCCCCCATCAAACTTTTTACGTACAAACACCATAGATGTAAGGCATTCAAAACTAGATCGGATTTTGTACTCATAATCAGGTCCATCGAATGCTTTTTACCAAATCAGCGGGCATCAAGCACTCGCATATGACAAGGCGTGGGATGGAAAAGTTTAGCCTGCGTTGGGATTCGAACCCACAACAGGAGCCATCCTTGTGCTTGCGCTCTATAAACTGAGCTACGCAAGCTCAGTGGTGAATACGTCAAAAGTTGAATCACAAGCACTGTTGCTTGCCTTGTATGCTGCACATGTCAGCTTCGTACTAGAGGATCGCCAGGTTGACCAGTAATCAGTTAAGATGAACATAACTTCTTAACTGAGATCAGGCCTGAAGCGTTCATGAAGACCAGGGTTCACGGGACACTCAATTTCTTACTCGATTTAAGCTACGTATACAAAACACAAACTTTGTCGAATGATACAGTAACGGTACTTGGGAAGTGTCTTATGAAAAAAATTCCTCTTTCTTACCTACTTTTGTTATTTTAGATCACTGCGTATGCGACGGAAATCGTATCTATTCTGACATTGGTGGTTACTATAGCAATCCTTCGCTGGGCTGGAGGAGACCGTGATCGGGTTAAAGTTCAAATCAATCTGTCAGTGGCACTTCTCCTTCTTCACACGTTCAACGTAGCACATGATCTTGCAGTTATTGACGAGATTCCATGCATGATGCTTGCCCTGATCAACCACTACCTATTGCTGTCTACAGGTTCATGAATTGTTTCTATAACATCATAATTATATATAAACGAGTATTGCTCTTCCAGCAGTTTTCGACGTTTTTTTGCCCAAAACTATCTGTTTTAACTTCCAGCTACTCCTTGCGTAGAAAATGCTTTGTATACATCTCATGACAGCTCAGGTCTTGGTTTACTTTTGCTTGTAGCAGGGATTATACTTGTAAATGTTGAAAATAAGACAAACTAAGGACTCGAGTCAAAAACAAGGACATTTCTTAGAAATCAGGACCCAAAATTTTTTTAAGACATTGCTCTGAAAAATAAGGACATATCTTAGAAATAGAGACGGTATGGCAACCCTGCCTATAACCTTGTATGTTGTATAAACCTTTGGCATAAATCAGCTTACATTTTAGGAATGTGGTTTCTTGTGGAAGGCACCCGTCTGCTAATGGCAACTTCCTTTCCATATTTCTTTCAAACCCAGGACGCCGGCAATCGTTACAAGATCTTCGTTTTGATTGGCTGGGTCCTTCCGCTTCTGATAGTGGGCATTGCTGCGGGTGTGGGCTTTTCTCAGGGCTTGTACATGAAAGTTCAACCATTATACGAACAGTGTCAAACTGTTCTAAACCAAACATCACTTATTTCTAAGTATGACAGGTGCTGGATGGCACCGGGCACTCCTATTTTCTACGCCTCCAACATAGCACCACTCAGCCTAGCCCTACTTGTCAATTTCTTCATCGTTTTGAAGACGACTCGTGTCATGTACCACTCCAGAAAGATGCGGAACAGAGGAGAGTCCCCCGATGAAGAAGACGCGTTGAAAGCAGCAAAATCATTTTTCGTTCTATTTTTCATGCTTGGAGGAACGTGGGCATTTGGTTTCTTCATAGGTAAGAAATTGAGAAAATCTACTAACATAAAAATCACACCTGACAAGTTTGCTAACCGTTAGGTGGCGCAAAGAGCAAGAACGAATAAAAATATGTTTCTAACCGTACCATGTAGTCTCACTGTTAATAAAAATTACTGCGCTCTATACCAGTGGTTCTCAACCTTTTAAGTTTGCGGACCGGTAAACTTTCAAAAATAATTTTGCGGACCGGTGGACTTTCAAAATCAACCCAAAATGTCATCACGACAAAAATATGCAGATCAAAAAAGTATGAAAAATTCAATTAAATGGGAAGTTTACTGCTGTCTGTTTGATATCATGCGTGTTAAACGCGGTTCTAATGAAGTTTCTGCAAGGCGAAGTAGAGCGTTGACTTCCACACGATTTCTCTGCCTTCAACATCTTGCATTTTGCAAATGAGATATAAAATTGTAATATATTTGGCGGACCGGACGAAACGTTGACGCGGACCGGTGCCGGTCCACGGACCGGCGGTTGAGAACCACTGCTCTATACGACATCTACTGATATTTAGCAAATTTTGTCTATTGTGAGTTCTTATGTTAGTAGCTCTACCAAGAAATTGGAGACAACAATATTGAGATAAGAGTTTAAAGTGTGTTTCCATGGAATATTTCAGTTTATGACTGGACTTGGCAAGTTTCTTCTGTTAACGAACTGTCTACCGGAATGGGAAAAAAAGAATTGTGTCCCAAAGTTCAAAAAACGAAATTTTTAGTTGGCTTGCTGTAGCGCGACATAGGCTCTGATTTCACTGTGTTTACGCATTAGGTATGTGATATACATCTTGGCTACATGCAAACTGTAGGGTTGCAGTTTAACAGTGTAGTTGCAGCGCGTTTACCATCCATCCACCAATTGTGCCATCTGCTTTGGCGCACTTAATAACGTCTCAACGTTGCGCAGCTATTTTCGCAATTGTGCTGCTACGATTTGTTTCACCATAGCCTTTACATAAATTTCGTTTCCGATTTTTTTGTAAAGACTATGGTTTCACCCAACGAAATAAACTCAACTCAGTGTAGGTTTACGTCAAGGCGGACACAAGAAGCCTAAAAATGTCACTTTTTTACAGGAATCGGAAACGAAATTTCCAACGAGGTGTTGATGTACATCCACACTGTGGTAAACGGATCGCAGGGAATCGTTGTCTTCCTGCTGTACTGCATTCTAGATGATGATATTAGACAAGCAATCATGCAGTGTTGTTAGTCGTGGTGCTGCTGCACTCAAGCAATATCCGAACGTACGATAGCCAATGCATAGGCTACCTACCAACGATACAAAGCACAAATGTGCTTGTTTTATGCTTTGTGTTGTATTCGCTTCCAAGAATTCATGACTTAAAATTTAAGGCGCTTAGGTAGCAAAGCGTGTATGGTATATATATATATATATATACTGTAAGTTTTGTCGAAATTTGTAGCGAATGTGTATATGCTCCCACATTGTACAGTTCATACAACTACTTTATGAGCAAATCGTCATTAGTTATGTTTTATTTTATATCACATGCAAATTAATTCTTTTTGTATTGTTATAATCCCTAAAACTGTTTATTTTTCTTAAATTTCTGTACATAAAATTTTCAAAAGCTTTTTATAAAATGAAAACTTTACCGCAAAATGTGGTGACATTTAACACTTCCTGTGAAATTATGCTTGTTTGTTTGCCTGTTATCAGAAGATATTGTGTACCTTAATTGTCACGCACCTCTATTTAATCAGTACGCGCAATACACACAAGACACGGGTAAATTGGCGTCAAAAAAGGGAACACAATGTTTAACAAAAGTGAGGGTCGTTTTAGATTCATGTTATGCCATTTTGCTAGTTTTGTTCTGTTCGTTCTTGTATTGGCTGAACTACATAGTATGACACGCTTGTGGTATTTCGGTTCACAGGTTTATTTTATACCTATATAAAATGATTTGCTTTTGCACCACTTTAAAATTGCCCCTGCTACCATGCATTACCCAAACGTTGCAATTTAAGTAATTGCGTCTGAATAAAGCATGCAATGTCTGTTTGACATTCATTTTCAACAGCCTACATTAAGGTACGACACCAATAAATAATTATATATCTCCACAAAATCCAATTATTTTAAAGGAGCTGATTTATAAAGAGATTACCCAGTAGATTGGGGAGTGAATAGGAATCGAAAACCTAAACCCGGGTAGAAACTATGCAAGGAATAAAATTGCAAAGTAATATAATGACCAGTAGAATACAAGGGCAACTCAAAGTAATTTTGGTAGAACACTGCCAAGGAAGGATCGGTTGTAGAAGGTCCATCGCTAATAGAAACACTATCGTTATCATCGAGCCAAAGGTCGTGCACTGTGAGCATTATGTAATCTCCGGTATGGCCGTGTATAGTCCATGTACACACTTGGTAGTTGTATAACCCATTTGGGTAGTTAGGTGATGTTAGATAAGTGGGATCAGCGTAAATATCAAGAGTTTCAACTCCGTAGCAGGCAGGGATCATTGGCGCGGCTTTCATCAAAATCAAAAAGCCGTAATCGTTGTAATTTGCGTCAGAAGTAAACGTTATGGTAATTTGCCTGGAGTTGACAAAGAAACGGTTACGAGTGTTTGAATGCACAGATATAACGATAGAGGTTGAATTCCAACTGTCGTATACAACGAAACCATCGCCTTGACCAAAGCGGGCATCGTTAAGTTGTAATTCAATACCATGTCCTGGATACATTGTTTGGATTTTCCAAGTACAAGATAAATTGCTATCGTACATACCGGGGTAATTAATCGACGATATGTAAAGGTAAGAATAAGGGTCAATGTCCATGTACTGTGCGTCGTAACAGGCAGCTATTGCGTTATTTTCTCGTACCAGTTTGTAAGTGTCAAATAACCCATACGAAAGAATAAAGCCGGTACCCGGAAAACTATCATCAGTAGTAAATACAATCGACATGTATGGCCCAGTCGAACGTAAATATGGAGTCGATGGAGACCCATAAGGTATCTGTGGATAAAATTGGTCATGGCCATCGTAAAACATCAAATTATCTTCCGTATTTCCAAGGTTAAGCTGAATTAAAGATACTTGTATCACCCAACCAGAATAAGGCGAGTAGATACGCCAAGAACAGTAGAGCATATTATAGTAATAAAATGGGTAGTTTGGTGATTGGATTGTTTGATAAAAGGTAGGGTGGGCATCTAATTGTTCAGTTTCGTTGCACTGTGGTGAAGGCAATGCTCCGTACTGCAGAAGAAAGCCCCCTTTTGTTACTGATTTGTCGGTCGCAAAGTTAACAGCCATATAAACGACAGCAATATATGACTCAGTGGAGTAAGTCGTTCCAGTTAATTCAGCAAGTAATAAACTACTGTCGTATAAACGGAGATAATCGTAGTTTGTTTCCAAGTCGAGGTAGGTAATCTCCAAGGAGACTATCAGGTTTTCTTGATAAGGGGGGCGAATGTACCACCAGCAGTCAATGTCGTTAAAATACTGGCTAGGATAATTGGGTGAAGCTAAAGAATAGTAAGCACACGATTCGGGGTATAGATCCTCTGTGCCAGAACAATTTAAAGCATTATAATTGGAAACTATTGGATTTTCTTGCACATGAGAGAATGTTTTTGGGTACAGGTCAGCAGTCAAACCATCAACAGTAGAAACAGTCGCTTTAAAACCACTTTTTGACCCTGAAAGGTCAGAAGTAAAATGTAAAGACATACTATTTTCGGTGGACTGGTACAAACTGTTCTGATTAGTCAATGAACTCGAAAAAACGGCAATAACTGGTCCATTAACAGAGCTACCGTCATAGATGGTAAGTCGGTCGCAGCATTCCTCGATATCTGTGTCAATGATATTAAGTTGAACTATTTTATCATCAGGCACACGAATTAGCCGCGCGATGTCAGCAGAGTTCGGATAAGGTTGAGGATAGTTGGGAGAAAAGATCTCACCAACCAAATCCTGAACAGAGGAGCCGCAAAGATCGAATACCACCTGGGCCCTGTTTTGTATCTTCACATCGGAATCGACCAGGTCTGGCACGGTTACTTTGTACTCGACGTTAAAGGCAATCTCCGTGTTACTTTTAATGTGGATTGTGTTTTTTGTCGTTTGCGGTTGTGTGACGAAGGTTTCTGAAAAAGTTTGAAACAAAGGTAAGCTAAAAGTAAGTTCGTCTAATTTTAAACAGACAACATGTAGGTTAAAGTTGTCGCCCTGTAGTGTTTAAGTAGTGTTTTGATTTAGCTGATATCCTACGATTTAACCTACTACGTGTGTTGTTGCGTTCAACTTTAACTTACTAATGTGCTGTTGCGGTTTGAGGTATTTGCACACATTTTATGCAATGCCTGCTTTTGTTAAGTTAGTTTCATTTAGCTTGGCTGCGAAAAGCGAAGGATCAGCATTGCATTGAATAGCGTCTGAGCAACAAAATAGCTACATATCTTTGGAATGTATTGCAGCAGAGGTCACAATTGGTGGATCAAGGTTAAACGATCTGCAACTGCACCTTCGCTGCGCTGCCTTAAAATGCTCACTGCTTTACTACGTTTTGTGTAATTTACCTCAGGTTGATGATAAATAATGGTAGTATCTTATTGAAAATATGTAGTATTACGAAATTGCATTTTACCTGGTAAACGTTTTGAGGAATGCATAACAGCCACGTGGTCGCCCTTTATCGCATTACAGAGCACCTCCTGCATCCCCTTGAGGTCAGTTTTCATTCCATTGTACGCAACTCGTTCCGTGTGCAGAGTAAAATACATCATCTCAGCGGAATCAGGGATATACGTGTGAAAACCGACATCATTAATTGTTTCACGAAAGTTCTTAAGGTTTTGAAGGTCATTGATCGGCGATGGCGGAACGGGCCACAAAACATTCGCCTACAATGTAAACAATAAGAATGCTTCAGGAAACTGCACAAGTCACACAGGGCCGTTGAGAGAAAGACAACATGTGCAGGTGCAAAATATTTCCTAACTTTATCTAGATGCCTGGTTATTTGTATTAGAGAACCAATACGATTCACGCGACATTCTGCTGCAATGTTTTTTTCGGAATCAAAGCAATATTAATCAATTGATTTGTTCTTACTGAAATTTGTTCTGAGATTTAATATTTTGAACCTGGTACGGTTCACCGGCTACACTTCACTCTTGTGAGTGTATTGGACCTGTATTGGCCAACAAAATCTTGTTTCCGAACCGGGTAAGCAATAGTTTCACAAAAAATATATAAGGTGCAAGGAAACTGCTGTTTTACTTGCTTTTTTGTATCGTACTGCAAAAATGAGTGCTTTTTTCGTAATTTTTGAAAGGTTTTGTCTTTTTGATTCATAAGGAGCAAAATAAGTGAGAAACTGGTTGTTTTTTTCTGTGGAGTTTCCTTTTACCAGTATCTCTGTAACACTAACCGTGGAACTATAGCATCGTACCGCATAAACAAAACAAAATACCAACGTTTTCGGGCAACTTGTCGAGCACGAGGCGCCAGACAACCAACTTATTAGATAAAAAAATTGAAACGATTAATTTGTACTGTATATCATGTATATAATGACTAATACTGTAGGCCTATAGTTGTTTAAAGTTTCGAGCATGTATTGATACGGGGGGGGGGGATAATTTGTACTGTATCATGTATATAATGACTCATACTGTAGGCCTATAGTTGTTTAAAGTTTCGAGCATGTATTGATACGTGGTCGACTTTAATTGCTCCAAGCTTAAAAGAAATTAGTCCAGCTATTTTTTAGAGTAACGTGTGGCAATGTAATTTGTATTTTTCAAAGCCACTAATTCAATGACAAAGCTAACAAGGTCGGAGGGTTATTTATTCACGTGTTACCACTTGCCGCATAAATTGATTTGTGCACAAATCAAAGTAAAATTAACTTTTTGATTCAACACCTGCAATAACAATCACACACAGACTTCTAATAGGTCATGGGTACATAGTTTAAGCGTGTTTTGCCCACAAAAGCTAGTTAACAAACAAACGTTTTCAAATAGCTTTTATTCTATGTCAACGACGAAGAATAGAATGGAAATTGCCTTCATGGTGAATATAATCGTAAACATATTGGAAATTTTGCAGACTAAAAGGTTGAACCAGCAACAGGTGCATTTGTGGTAAACATGTACTGTGATGTATACTTTTTGCAGAGTTTAGATTGTCTAACAGTTTTGTAAGTGTATAATTTTGAACATAACCGAGCCATTTTGATGCTAAAATTTGCAATCGGATAAATACTAAACCAGAAAGTTTCGAATTTGGAAAAAAGTATCAAACATTTTTTTGTTGTTTGCAAGGAAAACAATTTCTGCTAAATTAATAGAGTACAAAAATGTTTTACTTTATCTGTTTCTTTATTATTGCGTCTCTGATGCAAACATCAAAGGGTAGGAAAATCCAATTTCGATTTTTGTTCGCAAAACTTGTGTTTCATTTTCTATTTTTTTATAAAGCACAATACGACATATGCAACGCACCGTCGCTTATCACCGAAGCTTCAGGGTCTATCAAGTCACCAAATTATCCATCTGATTATGGCAATTATTTGAGTTGCACAACAAAAATTATAGCACCGGAAGGCAAGGTGGTATCAGTCTTTTACAGTTTCGATCAATACAAAACTGTTAACTTTTATCGAATACAGGCTATTTTGGTCTCTTTTATGGATTTCGATGTTGAACTTTCAACAAATTGCAAATCGGACCAATTGAAGATTTACGATGGCACAGTCCTGGTAAAGAGTATTTGGTGTTGTTTTTAAAATCTTATGTTCATTTAAATGCAGTTCATGTAACCATTATAACTTCTGTGTTATATTCTTATGTTCCCATAAGTTCACTTTTCCTTGGCTGCAAGAATGAACAACAAGTCAAGTATGTTGACTATTCATGTCTTATATAAATGGGCTTTTATATTTTTGTATAATGTTTGGATGAGAGTCTATTCTTTACATTTTTTTAGTACACCAGCAAAGGATTCTGCGGCAATATTCCACCAAGAAACTTCCTCGCTCATAATTCAATTGTCAAGTTTGTATTTACCACCGATTTTGCTGGAAGTGAAAAAGGATTTTCCATTCGATGGACATCTAGAGGTAGCTGTACATAAATATTGCTAAACTAAACGCAAAATGATTTAAAAGTCGAGCATACGTGCAGAATTTTTCGGTAATGATGACGTCAAAGCGGTTACATGAGTCCATTTTTTTGCTGTTTTTCAGCGCGATGTTCCAGCAATGAGTTTACATGTTGGGACGGAAATTGCATTCCACTGACGCAACAATGCAATGGAATACGTCACTGCGTTGATGATAGCGACGAAATCGAATGCGGTAAACAGAATCACCTTTGCAAAAATTAAAAGCAAACGAAGCTTATTAAACGTCGTTAATGCAACTTTACACCAGATGTATAAATAATGTTACAAACAAGGATTTCTGTCCTGTCGCGTTTACTTATACGCGTTTATTAGAAAAGATAACCTTTTGAGCTTTTCGGCTGATACCCAGAAGCAGTCAGTTAGTTTTTAAGCCAATATTTGCTTTAATTAATTGCACAACAGGTCCACACAGTATCGTTTCCAAAATAGAATTGCATGGCACCACAAAAACCAGTCAATAAAATTACAAGGCGCAGAACACAAGGTGTACCTTACGAAAAAGTCGAGGGCGGTCACAGACATGTTACCGTCAGCCGTAATTGATGGCTACACTCGCCAACGAGACTTATAGGTCGAAATAGTGTTCACTGTCTGCAACTTAACATTTGTTTGTGTTTAGCACTGTCAAGCGAAACGAGTGCTGAATGCGGTAAACCAAGCGTGGCACCTCATTTTTTGTGGGTAAGTTGAGTAAACATTACGTGAAACATGCCATGTTGTGTGACTTCTGCCACTCGATGCAGGACACAAAGATCGTGGGTGGCAACGAGCAGGTGCCAGGATCATGGCCTTGGCAAGTATTGCTCAACAGTAGGTCGGGAGTGCTTTGTGGAGGTTCTATTTTGAGCTCGGAATGGATCATCACTGCTGCACATTGTTTTGAAATCGAAGAGTAAGTACAATGTTTAAAAAACTCAGTAAAAACCAAGCCTTTTATTGTCACTCTCAGCGATTAAATACATGCGGTTCTGACTTACGGCTGTTGATTTAGGAGTGTTACAGTTTATGCTGGAGTGCATGCATTTCCGCCGACCACCGGGTTGCAAAAAAGAGCCGTAAGGATAATAAACCACGAAGAGTACCACAGGTCAGTTAACTTTGATCTTGTTTTATATCATTTAACTAACAGTTTCCTTTGTCGCTACACCGGTATGTTACGCAACATGTATTTCAACTTGTTCGTGATTTGTCCCAAAATCAGGGAGTCGAACCGGAACTGAATCCGAACCCGCGAACCGGTTTGAGCGGTTAATTTCATTAAACTTGAACCGGCCAGGTAGATGATGGATACAATTCAATTGAAACAAATGAAAATTTAAACCGGTTTAAAATCCGCAAACCCGAACTCGAAAATATTCTTTTTCAAAAACCTGAACCAAACCCGACCCCTTAAAAACAAAACGAAGTTAACCCGAACCGAACCTGAACCGATATGACAAGCAGTTCGACTCCCTGTGGCCAATATATAAGCCGATATTTTTCTTGTAAAACGGCTGTTTTATTTTTCAGTTCAAGCAAGCAACACGACATAGCTTTAATTAAACTTAACTCTCCATTGGATTTTGGCACCAATATCAGACCAATTTGCCTACCAGAGGACACAGATACCTTTGACATTCCACCTGGCACCACCTGTGTTACTACTGGATGGGGGACATTAGGTAAGTACTGAACTTCTAACCAAGTGGCTGTTTGATTAACATTTGTCGAAATCGCGTTTCTTTGCATTCATCAAAAACAAGTGTAAAACATTAGCACCAGACAGTGCAAACTGTGGGGGGGGGGTGTAAGTACTGAAATTCTAACCAAGTGGCTGTTTGATTAACATTTGTCGAAATCGCGTTTCATCAAAAACAAGTGTAAAACATTAGCACCAGACAGTGCAAACTGTTTCGACCTATAAGGTTTCATCAGTGCAGCACATGGTGACGCCGCATTGGCTAGTGTAGACATACAACGGCACTCCAGTTTGTTGGGAGTACCGGGCCTATCTCTCATCCCCAGCTGCACTGATGAGACTTTATAGGTCAAAACACTGTCTTATCATTGATGATTTAACAAAGGAAAAACAAAATTCTGATTATTTCTTAGCGAGCAATCACGACATACCGTCAGCATTACACCAAGTCAGAGTTCCTATCGTCGACCAAGACGATTGCCGTAATAGCTACAGTGCGTTATTGGAAACTCAGATTTGCGCTGGAGATTACACGAAGGGAGGGGTGGACTCGTGTCAGGTAAATCAGAATACGTAGTAGTTTGCAATTGACAGAAATTCATGTTGTATGTTGTGATTCAACCATTTAGGAGTTGATCTTAGTTTGCCTAATTTTCTGATACTTTCTTTCGCTGGAATTATTCGGCCGAAAACCGAATCTTTGTAAAAATGGCCGATAAAAATCGGCAAACCCAGTATCCGACACATCTCTAGTTTCGTGCACATTAAGTATAACACGACTGCGAGGGGTGTTGATTGGACCAGTCGAGGGGGCGAAAATCTGTGTCAACTCATTTAAAAACAAGAGATAAATCATTTTCCAAAGTACTCCTAGAACCCACATATAACACATAAATGACGGTATTATATTTTTTGCGTTTATTTCTTTTATAGGAAAGAAAAAAAAAACGTTTCCCAACCTATAATTTAAGCGATAGCAAGTTTAAAAGCCCCAAACTCTGCAGGTGCAACTTGACAATGAAGAATTTTTTTACGGGGTTCAAACCCAGGACACTCCCGGGAAGTAATCCCGATTTGGGTTTTTAGTGTTTTTGCGTGAATACGGGTCAGGTGCGCCGGACCATTCGGCCAACTTGACAACGAAGAATTCAAATGAACAGTATTTTACAGGGCGACTCGGGAGGTCCACTTGTATGCTTTATCGGTGAAAGCACGTGGTTTCTTATAGGCGTCACGTCTTTTGGGAGAGATTGTGCACAGGCCAACTTTCCGGGCGTCTACACACGCGTCGCAAAATACAATTCTTGGATACGAAAATGTAAGTGCAGATAATTTGCCTAAAGTTGTCGGTAATTTAAGATGTCTTTTTACAAACTAACACGTTATTACTCTTGTTACAGTCGCAAGAATTACGTCGCCAGCAATTCCAGGTTTGTTTTGTGAATGTAGAATTTTTAAGTCCATAAAGATCATGTTTATCAGCTATCTATCACACATATATAGGCCTTCAGGTTTAGTTAAAACACGGATTTTTGTTTAGATTTTGGTTTTTTAGTAACAAATTTACTCTTGTTACAGTCGCAACAATTACGTCTGTAGCATTCCCAAGGTTGTTCTGTACAGACTATAAAATTAGAATTGTAGGCTATAAAATTAGAATTAAAACTTCTAACAGAGTTTTATTTAAAAAGATTTGTTTTAAAGTTGTCTAAGTTAGCACATAGAACTACAGTTTTGGTCAAAAAACGGGTATTTATACATGTTTTGGTCTAAAATGCAGAAACAAATTTTTCAAAACCAACTATATCTTGTCTATTACCTTTTACAGTCAATTTCACAACACCAACGACAAATTATGAACACGGTTCTGAAGATGCAAGTTCATCCTTTCAACCTTTCTATGCTGGGGGGGGGGGTCAACTATAATCTTGTCTATTACCTTTTACAGTCAATTTCACAGCACCAACGACAAATTACGAACACGGTTCTGAAGATGCAAGTTCATCCTTTCAACCTTTCTATGCTTCACCACATACAACAATATTTACTGTCGGTTTTGCATATTTGTTTGCGAAATGACAAGCATAACTGTTTTTGCTTAGGACCACTGTACAGAATTAATGGCTCCAAATTAACGACAGACACATATTACATCAATGCATATGTTTTCACCAGCATTTGCTTTGGCGATGTCCTTTCCAATGTTTCTGTGCCAATTTACATGTAACATAGGCCCATTAAGAAACGCTGAAAAGATTGCAGAAGGCTTTTGGTTTAACAATGTGTTCATGAGATTTCTATTAGGCTTAAATTTGTATTCTCCGTAATATGGTACGCCAGGCTCATTGAAACGCATGGTGCCTTACTGCTGTAGTGCTTATCCCAGTAGGCTAATGAATATATATTCTCTTAGCTCTCTGTTAGTGCATTAGAAAAGCGTAATAAAATGAGGGTAAATTTTTATACTATTATGATCACTGGGGCTTGAGTCTACTTCAAAAATGACAGAAGAAGTAAAAGGTAGGATCGGTTTTTCGTTGTTGGCTGCATGTCCGTGTGAGGGGGGGGGGGGGGGGGGGGGGGGGGGGGGGGGGGGGGGGGGGGGGGGGGGGGGGGGGGGGGGGGGGGGGGGGGGGGGGGGGGGGGGGGGGGGGGGAAAATATATTCGTGGAAAATAATTACAGGCACACGCTGCATTAACAAAAGAGTCCTTCGATATTTTTGTTATGTAAGGCTGCCTTAAAAGCGGTACATGATAAACAAAATCCTAAACTGAAACCACACACATATTCAACACCACAGAACGAAAACTTATTCAGTGACAAACAACTACAACAAATGCATGGGCGGGGGGGGGGGGGGGGGGGGGGGGGGGGGGGGGGGGGGGGGGGGGACCCCAAACTTTCAAAACTAGGCTGCAAGAGCCACCAATGTCGGGGTTGCGAGCGTAATTGCATAGGTCAGATATAATAGTGCTATATTTCGTATTTCTAGCCATCTTTCAAGTATTATGTCACGGTGAGAGGCCATGGGGCTGCATTGGTGTTCACACTGTGCTCTTAGTCAAGGTATGGTAACCTATGTATATCGTTAATGCAAGCCTGTTAGCAATTTACTCGTGAAGGGAAAACCATATTCGGCCCAGAACTTTTTAGGCAAAGTATATTTTAAAAAGCAATGGGCATTTAACCCATGACAAAAGGAATCAAGTCATACATTGACAACTTACTCTTTCGTATACGGGTTGTTCTGGTAAAAGCCCAACAACGAAAACTATACGACTTCTTTCACTGGTTTACAGGTGATAAAACAAATCTGCGTTATGACTATGGCAATGCACTTCAAATAAGCTATTGTATATAATGTCTAAGCACTGCAAGATTCATTTTACCAGTTAATTAAAAGCCGATAACAGTTATGCATGGGTCAAGCTTGTATTTTAGAGATTAAATATCCATAGCAATTGAATTTTGCTGCATTTTTCGGGTATGTAGTGAAACATCGACCTTCTATTAAAACTCAAATGGCTAACTGTGTGCCAACAGGATAATGAATTTCCTATGAGCAATAATGAATAGGATAAGAACACTTTCCTTTAAGAACTCTAAATACATTTATTTCATAGGGTTTCACCCTTCTGTGACTGCTGTGGAAGTANACGTTTTCATTTTATCAAAAGCTTTTGAAAATTTTATGTACAGAAATTTAAGAAAAATAAACATTATAAGGGATTATAACAATAGAAAAAGAATTTATTTTCATGTAATATAAAATAACGCATAACTAATGACGATTTGCTTAAAGAGTCATTGTACTATATGAACGGTACGCGAACGGTACAATGTTGGAGCCTAGACATTTCGCCACAAACTAGGAAAAGCTTACAGCAAAAAATAATTTACCATACGCGCTTTGCTATACCTATGTGCCTACAGGCCAGCAGACCCTTAATCCGGCACTGGACAGATCATGCAATGTTGTAAGTCATGGTTCTGCTGCATTCAAGCAAAATCCAAACGTACGATACAAAACCATGATACAAAACAGTAATGTGCTCTGTTGTATGCTATGCGTTGTATTCGCGACCAAGGATTCACAATTTAAAGTTTAAGGCACGTAGGTATAGCAAAGCGCGTATGGTAAATTATTTTTTGCTGTAAGCTTTTCCTAGTTTGTGGCGAAATGTCTAGGCTCCAACATTGTACCGTTCGCGTACCGTTCATATAGTACAATGACTCTTTAAGCAAATCGTCATTAGTTATGCGTTATTTTATATTACATGAAAATAAATTCTTTTTCTATTGTTATAATCCCTTATAATGTTTATTTTTCTTAAATTTCTGTACATAAAATTTTCAAAAGCTTTTGATAAAATGAAAACGTCACCGCAAAATGTGCTATCATTTAATACTTCCTTGTGAAATTATGCTTGTTTGTTTGCCTGTTATCAGAAGGTATTGTGTACCTTCATCGTCGTTAGACATTCATTTGAAATCACTTTGATAGTTTTGTTTCGTTCGTTCTTGCATTGGCTGAACTACATAGCATGACACGCTTTCTGTTCACAGGTTTATTTAATACCTAAAAATGATTTGCTTTTGCATCACTTTAAATTGTCCCTGCCACCATAAATTACCCAAACGTTGCAATTTAAAAAATTACGTTTAAATAAACATTCATTTTCCACAGCCTACATTAAGGTATGACACCCATAATTAGTTATATATCTTCACAAAATCCAATTGTTTTTAAAGGAGCTGATTTATAATAGGAATCATCCAGTAGTTTGGGGAGTGAGTAGAAATCGGAAACCTAAACCAGGGTAAAGACTGTGCATGGTAACAAACTGGACTGTCATATAGTTGCCAGTAGAATACAAAGGTGACTCATAGGGATTTTGATAGTACTCTGCCAAGAAAGGGTCCGCTGAAGACGATCCATCCCAAAACAGAACATGGTCGTAATCATTAATACTAAGGTCGTGCACAGTAAGCATTATGTAATCTCCACTGTGCGCGTGCATGGTCCAAGTACACACTTGTAGGGAATACAATCCGTTTGGGTAGTTTGGTGACGTAAGATAGGTTGGTACATCATAAATGTCAAGAGTTTCAACTCCATAGTTACAGGCAGGGTTCATTGGTGCGGCTTTTAATAAGATCAAAAAGCCGTAATCGTTGTAATTTGCGTCAGAAGTAAAGGTTATGGTAATCTGCCTGGAGTTGACAAAGAAACGGTTACGAGTGTTTGAATGCACTGATATAACGATAGAAGTCGAATTCCAACTGTCGTATACAACGAAACCATCGCCTTGACCAAAGCGGGCATCGTTAAGTTGTAATTCAATACCATGTCCTGGATACATTGTTTGGATTTTCCAAGTACAAGATAAATTGCTATCGTACATACCGGGGTAATTAATCGACGATATGTAAAGGTAGGAGTAAGGGTCAATGTCCATGTATTGAGCGTCGTAACAGGCAGCTATTGCGTTATTTTCTCGTACCAGTTTGTAAGTGTCAAATAACCCATACGAAAGAATAAAGCCGGTACCCGGAAAACTATCGTCAGTAGTAAATATAATTGACATGTATGGCCCAGTCGAACGCAAATATGGAGTCGATGGAGACCCATAAGGTATTTGTGGATAAAATTGGTCATGGCCATCGTAAAACATTAAACTATCTTCCGTATTTCCAAGGTCAAGCTGAATTAAAGATACTTGTATCACCCAACCAGGAGATTGTGAGTAAATGCGCCAAGAGCAGTAAAGCATATTATAGTAATAAAAGGGGTAGTTTGGGGATTGTATTGTTTGATAAAAGGTAGGGTAGGCATCTAATTGTTGAGTTTCGTTGCATTGGGGTGAAGGTAGTGCTCCGTATTGCAGAAAAAAGCCCCCTTTTGTTACTGATTTGTCAGTCACAAAGTTAACAGACATATACACGACAGCAATATATGACTCAGTGGAGTAAGTCGTTCCAGTTAATTCAGCAAGTAACAAACTACTGTCGTACAAGCGAAGATAATCGTAGTTTGTTTCCAAGTCGAGGTAGGTAATCTCCAAGGAGACTATCAGGTTTTCTTGATAAGGGGGGCGAATGTACCACCAGCAGTCAATATCGTTGAAATACTGGCTGGGATAATTGGGTGAAGCTAAAGAATAGTAAGCACACGATACGGGGTATAGATCCTCTGTGGCAGAACAATTTAAAGCATTATAATTGGAAACTATTGGATTATCTGGCACATAAGAGATTGTGTTTGGGTACAGGTCAGCAGTCAAACCATCAACAGTAGAAACAGTCGCTTTAAAACCACTTTTTGACCCTGAAAGGTCAGAAGTAAAATATAAAGACATACTATTTCCGGTGGACTGGTACAAACTGTTCTGATTGGTCAATGAACCCGATAAAATGGCAATAACTGGTCCATCAACAGGATTACCGTCGTAGATGGTGAGTCGGTCACAGCATTCCTCGATATCTATATCAACGATATTAAGTTGAACTATTTTATCATTAGGCACACGAATTAGCCACGCGATGTCAGCAGAGTTCGGATATGGGTGGGGATAGTTGGGAGAAAAGATCTCACCCACCAAATCCTGAACAGTTGAGCCGTAAAAATCGAAGACAACTTGGGCCCTGTTTTGTATCTTCACACCGGAGTCAATCAGGCCTTGCACGGTTTCTATGTACTCGACGTTAAAGGCAATCTCCGTGTTACTTTTGACGTGGATCGTGTTTTTTGTCGTTTGCGGTTGTGTGACGAAGGTTTCTGCAAAAGTTTAGAAAAAAGCAGGAAAATAAAGGTAAGCTAAAAGTAAAAAAAGAAAGTTCGTCTAATTTTCAGCGGACAACAGGTGGTTTAAAGTTTTTACGTTAAGTAGTGGTTGCAGTAGAACGATATCCTACTACTGGGTTAACCTAGTATATGTGTTGTTGCGTTCAATAGGTTTGAATTAGTTTCCCGCACTTTATGCCTGCTTTTGTTGAGTTGAATTTTATTTCGCTTGGTTGCGAAAAACGAAAGAACTGCATTGCATTGATTAGCATCTAAGGAACAAAATAGCTGCATATCTTTAGAATTTATTGAAGCAGAGGACACAGTTGGTGGATAAAGGTTGAACGACCTGCAACGGCAACCGTCGTTGCGCAGCCTTAAAATACTCCCTGCTTTAATGCGATAGTGTGATTTACCTCTGGTCCATGATATATGTTAATAGTATCTTATTATAAAATAGGCAGTATTGCGGATTTACATTTTACCTGGTAAACGTTTTGAGGAGTGCATAGCAGCCACGCGATCACCCTTTATTGCTTTATCGAGCACCTCCTGCGCCCCCTTACGGTCAGTTTTCATTCCTTTGTACGCAACTCCTTCCGTGTGCATGGTAAATGACGTCATTTTAGCAGAATCAGGGATGTACGTTTGAAAACCGACGCCACCAGCTGTTTTACCCACGTTCTTTATGGCGACCTTGAGATTCTGAAGGTCATTGAACGGCGATGGCGGAACGGGCCACAAAACATTCGCCTACAATGTAAACAATAAGAATGCTGGGAAAACTACAAAAGTCACACAGACCCGTTGAGAGAAAAACAATAATGTGCTGGTACGAAATATTTCCTAAACCCCTTTCAAGCATAACTTTATCCAGATGCCTGGATATTTGTTTTAGAGAACCAATATGATTCATGCGACATTCTGCTGCAATGTTTTTCAGATTCAGAGCAACATAAAAAATTGATAAACTTTGTTCTGAGATATAATATTTTTGGACCTGGTGCGGTTCACTGNTACATCGACATAATAAACCCTATTCGTGGGCACCGGCACAAAATTTAGCAAGAATAGGCAGTCCACGATAAACTCTAGTCGCATTCAGTGTTATTTACCCTGATGAAGACGACCCGTATGGGACGTCGAAACGTCGGAATAAAATTTCATTTTCCAGAAGAGCTCTACAAACTTGATATTATCCAGGCAGCAACACCTTATTTAAGAGGAGGCTAGGTTTGACGCATACATACTTATATGGATGGATTACGATATCTTGTAACTACGTAAATATGGGCGCAAGTTATATTCAGTGCGACTACGTTGCCTAAAAGCCGTATCATTCTTATCACGTGCACCAGTTTGTTTGTTCTAAATACAGCAAAACGGCAGAGATTACGGCAACAACATATAAAAACGTTTACTGTATAAAGCAGACACGCTAGTTTGGTCATTCACTGACTTTGTGCCTCCTCTTGCCTTTACGTACCGGCACCCATGGGCCTATTTGTTGCCTATTAAGGTTTTAGTATAAAGTTGCCTTGTTGCAGTGTCTTTATTTGAATAGTTCGGTCCATTTCGCATGGTTGCAAAAAGCGCAGCAACAGCATTGCACTGACTAGCAATTGAAGTTGAAATGAAACTATAACCGTATTTTACTGCAAACCTGCAATACTACGAAATTGCAGTTCACCTGTTAGACGTTTCGAGGAATGCATAACAGCCACGTGATCGCCCTTTATTGCTTTATCGAGCATCTCCTGCGCTCCCTTGCGGTCAGTTTTCATTCCTTTGTAAGCAACTCCTTCCGTGTGCATAGTAAATGAAGTCATTTCAGCGGAATCGGGGATATACGTGTGAAAACCGACGTCACCAGCTGTTTCACCCATGTTCTTAATGGCGACCTTGAGGTTTTGAAGGTCATTGATCGGCGATGGCGGAACGGGCCACAAAACATTCGCCTACAACGTAAACAATAAGAATGTTTATCGGGACACTGGAAAAGTCACACAGAGCCGTTGAGAGAAAAACAATAATGTGCAGGTGCGAAATGTTTAATAAAACCCTTTCAAGCATAACTTTATCTATATGCCTGGTTATTTGAGTTAGAGAACCAATATGATTCATGCGACATTCTTCTGCAATGTTTTTCAGATTCAGAGCAACATAAAAAATTGATAAACTTTGTTCTGAGATATAATATTTTTGGACCTGGTGCGGTTCACTGACTACACTCCACTCTTGTGAGACCTGTATCTGTCAACAAAACCTCGTTTCGGAACCGGGTAAGCAATAGTTTCGCAAAAATTATATGAGGTCAAGGAAACGGGGACTTTTTTGTATCGTACTGCAACAATGAATGTCTTTCTTCGTAATTTTTGAAACGTTTTGTCTATTTGATTCAGAAGGAGCAACATAAATGAGTAACAGGTTATTTTTTCTGTGGAGTTTTCTTTTACTAATATCTTTGTAACACTAACCGTGGAACTATAGCATCGTATCGTTTAAACCATAAACAAAACAAAATACAAACGTTTTCGGGCAACTTGTGGAGCACAAGGCGCCAGACCACCAACTTAGATAATTCAACATTGTCACGATTAGTTTATACGATATACCATGTATAAAATGAGTAATA
The DNA here is from genome assembly GCA_003260075.1 of Phallusia mammillata. NCBI lineage: Eukaryota > Metazoa > Chordata > Ascidiacea > Phlebobranchia > Ascidiidae > Phallusia > Phallusia mammillata. Next base: position 89,652 of record QLIY01000342.1, read on the forward strand.
CTGTAGTCCGCCTATACATGTTTGACGTTTCGATCATGTATGGTACGTTGTCGACTTTAATTGCTACAAGTTCAAAAGAAATTAGCCTGGTCCAGCTATTTTTTAGAGTAACGTGTGGCAATTTAATTTGTATTTTTCGAAGCCACTAATTTAATGTCAAAGCTAACAAGGTCGGAGGGTTATTTACTCACGTATTACCACTTGCCGTATAACTTGATTTTCGCACAAATCAAAGTACAAGCGGTAATTGGTAAATAGTTTGAGTGTGCTATACACACAAAAGCTACTCGACAAAGAAACGTTTTCAATAGCTTTTATTCTATATCAAGGGCAAAGAAATGGAATGGAAATTGCATTCATGGCGAATACAAGGATAAACATATCGGAATTTGCAAACGGCCGCAGAAACTAGTTGTTTGGCCGTGAACATGTTTATTTAATTATATGTACTGACGGCCGAGATTGTGCACAAGCCAACAATCCTGGGGTACACACGAGTCGCAACATATAATTCCTGGATACGAAAATGTTAGTGCAGAAAACTTACTTGATGTTGTCGGTGTATTTAAAACGTTTTTACGAACTAACACGTCATTACTCTTGTTACAGTCGCAACTATTACGTCACCCTCACAGCCAGGTTCGTTTTATGAATGCATAATATCGGAATACGAACTTCTAAAAGAATTGTTTAATTTCTGAAGATGTTTAAGCTGTCTAGCTAGAACATAGGCCCACAGTTTGCATGTTTAGGTGTAAAATGGCAGTAACAAATTCAACAACACCAACAACAAATGTTGAACACGGTTCAATAGATGCAAGATCATCTTCTCAACTTTTCCATGTTTCACCACATACACCAATAGTTACTGTTGGTTTGACATATTTGTTTGCAAAATGGCAAGCATAACTGTTTTTGCCTGTAGTAGAGAGTCAAAGATCCCAAATTAACGACATAACTAGATTAGCCTATATCAATGTAGCCTATACGTTTCCACTAGCACGTGCTCTGGCGATTTTCTTTTTGCTTGCCAATTGTTACATATTAAGAAACGCTGAGAAAGCGTTTGTTTTAGGAATGTGTTCCCGAGATTTTGTAGCTATGTCTATAGCCTATTGACGTGGAACATGTTACGCCGCGCCTGTCAAAGAGGCATGATACCGAACTGCTGTAGCGCTTATCCAAGTAATGAATATATATTCTCTTAGCTCTTTATTAAGTGCATTTGAAGAGTGTGATAAAATGAACGTAGATTATACATAGACTATATTAAGATCACTGGGGCTAAACTTCCAAGATGACAGAAGATGTAAAAAGTAGGATCTGTTAACTGCATGTAACTATGAACAAGACGCGGTCATTACGCTGAGACAACACACACCAGCATCATGGGAAGAAAACTTATTCAGTGTCACATAACTACGTAACTACAGGAAATCATACTAAACTAGCTTAATTATTATTGGTCTTCTTTTATTACGAGTTTGATTTGTCACCAGAGCCACTAGGACAGTATTGACCATGAGGCATAGAGATGACGTGCTTGGCTATGAAGTAAAGGGACACCAGCAAGATGGTGGAGAAAAGAATATTGCTTGCCACCCTTCCTGTCTATATGGGCCGTTGTTTACGTCAACTTATTTAGCTACAAGAATTTCAATCTTAACTTTCATATTCAAGGCATCTTAAGACGCCAATCGGGCGTTTATGTGGCGCAATACCCTTTCATGTGGTGCCTGAAGTCAGACCAGGGTCACCAAACATTTCAAACCGGGGGGGGGGGGGGGGGGGGGGGGGGGGGGGGGGGGGGGGGGGGGGGGGGGGGGGGGGGTAGAGATAAAAGTGCGTTTTAGATGTAACAAAGCATAATTCTTATGTCAGGTATAAAAGTGTTCTACTTGCTTTAAGCCACAAGTTCAAACTCCTGTTGTTTTGCTATGTGAGCATAGTTCAGTGTATGCAAATACAACATCAATCGGGTACCATAGCACTGTTTAGGTGATAGTCAATGGGGCTATTTTTGTTGCATTATTTCGCTCACTTAGGTCGATAGTAGTTAATAATGTCGAAGTCGCCCGTTAATAACTTTCTCCATATCCGGTCAGAATACTAATTAGGAAAAGGATATTTCAAAGAAAATGTGCTAATAAGCCATAACAAAAGGAATTAAAACATTACATTGAAAACTTACTCTTTCATATACGGGTTGTTCTGGTAAAAGACCAACAACGAATACTTCGTCTTTTTTCACTTCTTCGCAGGTGATAAAACAAATCTGCGTTATGACTATGGCAATACACTTCAAATAAGCCATTGTAAATAATGTCTAAGTACTTTTAATCACTGTAAGTTTTATAAGGTAATTAAAAGCCGGTAAATTAATACATAGGTCAAGCTTGTAGTTTAGACCTTATAAATTCCAAGCAAATAATTTTTGCTGCATTTTCCGGTTGCGTTGCGAAACACCGACCTTCTATTGAAAAGTCAACGCCTAACTGTCTACCAACAGAGTAATGAACTTTCCTATTAGCATAAAGGTAGACATGCTGTCGTGGGAACAAACATATTGTAGAGATGGGCATCTGTAGCATTCCCACGGGGGGGGGGGGGGGGGGGGGGGGGGGGGGGGGGGGGGGGGGGGGGGGGGGGGGGGGGGGGGGGGGGGGGGGGGGGGGGCAAGCTGTCGTTTACCGTGTGGTAGCTTCAAAACAAATGTGTTTTCCCTGTGCTGTGTAGGTAAAAGTTCAAGAACTCATTTATTTCATAAGTTTCCAACCTTCTGTGATTGCTGTAGAAGTGAATGTTCAGGTAAAAAGCAAGAGTTTTCAACTTACTTACCTGGTATAATTTTAAGGCGATATTGATTAAAAAAGGTATGATTAAAACAAAAATGAGTCAAATGCAAACTACAAGTCATGAAATTGTACATACAACCCACCATCGGGACGCCTTTACAGAAGGATTTCTGTACAACTTTTGTTGTGTTGCCGTTGTCCCACTGTGGTCCCATGGAAAGAATTTGGGGGGGGGGGGGGGGGGGGGGGGGGGGGGGGGGGGGGGGATTTGTGTGTCAAACAATAACATTTCCATTCAGTGATAGCACATGCTTCCAATTTTTTTCCGTTTCCTAGCACAATATTAACAATGCAACCGATTTCTGCAACAGAATTTTTACACGCTTTTCTTTCACCGGCACCATTGGTCGCAAAGGTGTAGACAAAATCCACTTACAAATTTGTCGCTGTTAACTTCATTTAAATGTTGTTTCACAGGTTCTTACCTTAAATACATTATTCCATTCTAAATTGTGTGAGAAGTATTGATTCCCATTTTGTTCGTCCGTTTGTTTTGCTTGATTCCTGTGTCCATGCCAGGTCCAAATATTTCCACCATTAAAAATGTTGACTCAAAATCTCATTGAAGGGAATAGTCCAACTTACCATTGTATTCATGTGCACTTTTATTTTATCACTAATTTTTTTGAAGTACCATGATACTTGTACTAATATTGCGCTAATTCCCATTTATTGCCAAACAAAATCACATAAAAAAGGCAATTTAAAAAAACCTCCATACCTGTGACCGCATATAAAATCATTTTGGTAACATCGTCATTACTTGACATTTCAATCCTCAGTACCATATGGGGGTTTTAAAGTTCACTGCAAGCAAAATAGCAAACATGTTGTTCCAGTCTCAATTACCAGTTGCATATAAACTGTACAATATGAACAAATACTGGACTTATGTGGCCAACAATGGGGTTAGTCACTTAATAAGCACTTCCTGTAAACAAAGACAATATAATGACAATTTAGTAAAATACAAGTACACCATTTTTTGGTGCTGCAGAGTTTGTTTTTGTTTATATGCAACATACCTCACTTAAAATACCAGCAATGCCTTTGCACATATGTGGCTTAGTTTTTTTGCCATGAAAAGTGCATTAGGGCACAATATAAACAAGTGACTCTCTAGAGTCAAGAGTCAAGACACATATAACCGTACGGTCAGAAAGGTATAAATACTACTGGCTTTTAACATACCTTGTATGCATTCATTTTTTCCTAGTTGATTATTAACCCTTCAGACTTCCACCAGCTGTATAGAAAACTTGTTTTTGGATGCTGTATAAAACCAACCATGGTGTTGAAGAGTTCACGACAATCTGTTGTATAGCTTTCTGGAAACATCAATAGCTGGTAGTGAATAAACATCAACATATACATTTTATGATTTAAAAGAATATCAAAAAATGTTCTGTGAGCCAAATTATAAATCCGATAAATAAAACATTGATAACAAGCTACAAAAGAAAAGTTAACGTGTTTCTGTTAGTTTTACTTCATAAATATACACTAAAACGATAAAAACATGGAAATTTTTCATTGTTAGTTACATTTCAAGTTAGCTAGTTAAATTATGGTTGTACTAAATACCACACCTTAGTGCATGGTATCACATATGACCGCATGTTACCACAAGGTAGAAAGTTGTAAGGGACTTGAATATTTTTGCAAAAATTGTAACTTTTGTGGGCTTTTAAAAGTGCTGACGGTTAGAGCTATTTAGGTTGGGTGAGTGTTTGTAATTGAAATAGTACTAGAATCTGGTCCAATTTACCTCGTTGCTTGTACTCTCGCATTTCACACACCATGCAGTATTCTAAGTGGTATAACATGCGGTAACATATGGTAGTTGGTTCCCCCATTAAATTATATACTTTTTACAAACTAAACAGAATATGCTTGCTTGATGATGTCATTACATTTTAAAGCATTATTAAATGTTGGACACAAAATATATAAACCAGTTTAAGGGTGGGCAGGAAACCTACATGTTGCTTAGGCTAGAAAATACACACACACANGGAGCATTTCACACACCATGCAGTATTCTAAGTGGTATAACATGCGGTAACATATGGTAGTTAGTTCCCCCATTAAATTATATACTTTTTACAAACTAAACAGAATATGCTTGCTTGATGATGTCATTACATTTTAAAGCATTATTAAATGTTGGACACAAAATATATAAACCAGTTTAAGGGTGGGCAGGAAACCTACATGTTGCTTAGGCTAGAAAATACACACACACATTAAGATACCTAAGATAGAACTCAACTTTGCTGCAAGTGCACTTTCTCTGCTCTGTGCTGTACAATTTTACAAACTTATGATGTTGCTTTTAGAATTGTATCTTTGTTATAAATATTTCTCAGAACATTTGATGTCCGGCTGACTTTATCAGGAACTAATGTCCATCGTGGCATGGACTGTTTTTATAGCATAAAAACTGAAACATTTCACAAAATTTAAACAATGCCTGCAATAAGCGCCATTTTTCTTTCAAAAGTGAACTCGTTTTGCAACTAAGGCGACTGCAAATATATCCGGTGCAGCACAAGCATGTTTTCCTTCGGCAAATAAATTTAAAAAAAATTTCAGTGTACCTCAATTTAACATATTTAGCAGCAAAGAGCAAACCTAATTAAAGTGGCAGCGCTGGGATTTGTGACATCGTTCAATGCTTTAACTTTTAGGCAACTTAATTGTGAAGTACACGATTTATGGCTTTGTATGTAAAAAAAATCTGGATGCGGTAGAGAATCAGNTAACAAATTCTTGATGCGGTAAAGTATCAGCCAAAATTTGCCCCCTCTTGCAAAATTTTCTGCCGGCGCCCATGTTTACAATGGCCGAGTTTACGATCTACACCCAGGTAAAATATGCGACCGCCCAGCTTACTTTCATAACACTGTCCTTTCTATCACTTTATCGCAAAAATGCAACAAATTTATAGGTTGTAGTTATTCTTGTACTTTATTGGTGAACGATTTGTCCGTAGGAACTTAACGCGAATCACACTTGTGGTCGATAATTGCTTGCGCCATAACTTGGAAAGCAGCAAGTGCTTCTTCAGCTGTTGGTTGGATCTCTCTAAAATTAAAATAGATTTCAAAGTAGTTTCCATGCAATGTAATTTTGCTTTCAAGTTTTTTATTGCGCACTTACGATTCTGGGAGAAGGAAACCATACTGTCCTTCGTCTCTCAATTCAGCAGCAAATGAACATGGAGTTACATTGTCGTAAAAGTAGTCGGCAGTGCTACCAGATGCCACATCTGTAATGTTAGTACACAAGAATAAAGGCATTCCTGACAAATGCGTTGGTACATTTTCTTGTAGTCACAAGCGCAAAAGATCGTTATTAATTCATTTTTGTACCTTTAGGTATATTTTGTGTGACATAATTTTGGATGAAGGTGTTCTGTACAAAACTTTATTTGTGAAAAAAATCTTAGCCTACTTCGTCCAGCTACTTACAGATAGTGGTTGAAATTTGTCCATATTGATACGTCTTGCCATGGGTGGCTTTGATTGCCGCAACGCTGTCGTTCGCAATTTTGTTCTGAAAAAGAGCATATATATATAAACAGATAGTTTTGGTACATGTATGTCTGTTTCTTCTTTACTTAAATATTATTTACAGTTTAAATAAGCACCAGCCTGCAAAAATATAGGTTAGACCTAATTAGTTTGGTTAGGTCAGTTAGTGCAGCCCTAATGCTAAAAGATAAAATAAATCTGAAAACTAACCAAGGTGTCGAAGTTGCTCGGACGATCCAATTTGTAACTATATGGAAACATCCAAGGGGGGGGGGAGTGAACATCTATGTACATTTTAGGATTTGGAAGACTTTCCACGAACTTCTTTTGGGCCAATGTGCAAGGCTAATAAACCAAAATATTTACAGCATTTAGATCAGAGTAAAGATTTAAACATATATGTCTTAACCAGTTTTACAAACATTTATTTTTTGCAAAAAAAAAGATGATTACTTTTGTCATTAATCGACTCAAACATTTAGGAGATAGGTATATAAAGAAAAACAAAGAGAGAAGGAGAGTATTGGATAGTTGGGGGATAAGTACAGTTTCGTCAATATTTTCTACACAAAATTTTAGTCAGTATTACACAACTAGGCATATTTGCCAAAAATGACGGTTGTTTACCTCTGAAAACGCGTAAGGTCCGAAATAAGTGTCACTACAGGGCATGTCACTGGCTCCAGGACCTAAACACATTTTTAACACATTGCATTGCTATTTGAGTCTTTATTGTAGCAACATTTGATTTAGACCACATTACCTCCAAAGTTTGCGTCCCAGTTTCTATTTGGATCAACTCCAGTGCAACGAGCGCTACTTGGGGTTCTGGTCTTGCGCCACATGCGGTCCTAAACAACACAATACAATTTCCGCTTAGCAGCAGTACAGCACGTTCGCGTCAATGCTAGCATTTTATTTGTCATTAAAAAAGCTGAACTGCACCTAAATTCTTTCCTACCAGATAAAATTAAATAGTTTGTCGCGTACAAACACATTCTTTTTACGGCGCTTTTTGTGGATTGTTGGTTTCTTAGAAAATTGTAGATGTCTACATTAAAAAGTTGAAATATTTAAGTGATAGGTATTCTTACGTCACTCCAAGTGTATTGGTATCCGTCAGGGTTAGAACTTGGAATAAAAACAAAGTCGACTTTGTCCAAAAGCCCTGTAATCGTCGGATCAGTTCCGTACTCCGTGACGAGCTAAAGTTAGTAAGCCATATCTGTTAATGAGGCAAGTTTGCAGACTAGATATATAAAACCTAATTCACCTGTTTAACTGAAAACATGCAGGTAGCCGGGCTTATCCATTCTCTGGCGTGAATCCCACAGTTGATGACGAACTGGGGATTTCCCTTTTTAGTGCTGACCTGAAATGGAAAATTACGATTTTTGTGGTCCATATATTCTCTTTTACGTTTCAAAAACAGGTAATTCTTTAAATTTTCAAAATGTTTTGATTGAAATAACTTTCTCAAGGGATTAACAGTAATATTTTAAAGTTTTGTATTCTGTATTGGATGAAACGCCATACGCCATTTTTGACTTGTAACTAATTCAACAGAGGTAGTAGAAAAGTGTATCAAACCAACCAAAACCATTGCCTACATACAAAGAGTTCAAACGTTTTAGCACTTACGGTAAGAGCACTGAATTTCAGACCTTCGTAGGAAGTTCCAACTGTTGAGTTGGTCAGAAGTTTTGGGTAAGCAGCAGCCATGTTGCTAATCCATGCTTGAATCTGCAATTTAGCAATAACAAAGCAAATTTAACCAAATACGCAGCACTGACTTTCATAAATGAAGTTTGTTGTAGATATTGAATTATATTTTTCATGTTGATAGTTTTATGAGTGGATATTGTCTAATTTGGGGGGGGGGGGGGATTAACAGTAATAATTTAAATTTTAGTATTCTGTGTTGGATGAAACGCCATACGCCATTTTTGACTTGTAATTAATTCAACAGAGGTAGTAGAAAAGTGCATCAAACCAACCAAAACCACTGCCTAACATACAAAGATATCAAACGTTTTAACACTTACGGTAAGAGCACTGAATTTCAGTCCTTCGTAGGAAGTTCCAACTGTTGAGTTGGTGAGAAGTTTCGGATGGGCAGCAGCCATGTCGCTAATCCATTGTTGAATCTTCAATTTAGCATTAACAAAGCAAAATTAAGCAAATACGCAGTACTGACTTTCATAAATGAAGTTTGTTGTAGATACTGAATTATAGTTTTCATATTGATAGTTTTATGAGTGGATATTGTCTAATTAGGGCCCTACAAAAAAAGTCAGTCATTCGGTNCCCTCCAAAAAAGTCGGCCATTCGGTTAAAAATTCTTTACAAAACAAAAAAAGTAATTATTGGTGCTTACCTCATCAAAATGATGATAAATATGATAGTTAAATTCAGCAAGAGCTTTTGGAGCAGGATGTTCGGTTCTCTCTGCATCAATACGGTTCTGGACATCGTCGATAAAAACCGCATAATAAATCCTGTATAAGTGATAATCCATCAGGAGTACGCAAAAACGTATAAACGACAGTTAGGGGGGGGGGAGAGCTTTAGGAGTAGGATGTTCGGTTCGCTCTGCATTAATATAGTTCTGGACATCGTCGATAAAAACCGCATAATGAATCCTGTAAGTGATAATCCATCAGGAGTACGCAAAAACGTATAAACGACAGTTAGTCAAAGAATGACTACACAATATATGGTTGTTATAATAAAGAGCCAATTCAACATGCTTTGTTTATGAATCGTTAAACGGTTTTCCTGAGTCCGCTGTTATCTCAGACAAATTGGTTTTAACTCCATATTGTTTTCATTATGTAATTTTTTTTTAATTTTTGCGTTTTTATGAGGTTAACGAATGCTTATACATCAAAGACAGTCCGCGATATAATAGGTAAAGAAACATCATCTTAAACACTAGCAATATTTTTTTGCCTTAATGTCAGTAATTGTTACATAACTTCAAAGACCATACAAAAGGGAAATGCTTTTGTTTAAAGCGATAATATCCAAACAAAATTTTACCCAGTAGTTGACAGGTACGCCTTGAAGCTAGCGAGACGGCCAGAAGGCACACGAATATCTACAGGGGGGGGGGTAAAGAAACATCATCTCAAACATTAGCAATATTTTTTTTGCCTTAATGTCAGTAATCTCTACATAACTTCAAAGACCATACAAAAGGGAATAGCTTTTGTTTAAACCGATAATATCCAAACAAAATTTTACCCAGTAGTGGACAGATACGCCTTGAAGCTAGCGAGACGGCCAGAAGGCACACGAATATCTACAGGGATTCCAATACCTCTGACTGGTGTCCAAAAGTCCAACTGCATTACAACAACATGTGACATTATTGATACACTAAATCGAGCTAAGTATTGGTACCTCGTACTGCTTCTCTAGGTTTTGCAATGTATTTAGTTGTCCCTCAGTAATTGGATGCAAGCGAAGAACTTGGTCCCTAAAAACCATAATAAAATAGGCATTACATTTTTACAGTTAAAATCGACGTGATCTACGTGGTGGGCTGTTAGCACAGAGAACAAAGATCTGCTTTATTTGCAATCTTGGAAACTCAATTTCTCCAGGGGGGGGGGACGAAGAACTTGGTCCCTAAAAACGATAATAAAATAGGCACTACATTTTTACAGTTTAAATCGACGTGATCTACGTGGTGGGCTGTTAGCACAAAGAACAAAGATCTGCTTTATTTGCAATCTTGGAAACTCAATTTCTCCATATTTAAAATATCTTCAGTGTTTAATGTATTTAATATGTGGGGGTGTTGTTGTTTTATTGCTAGTCCAAAAAACTTACTTTACATATACCTACCCATGAAAGGTTTTGCGCGCAAAGACGCAAACTGCAAACAAGCTTGGGGGGGGGGATTCAGTGTTTATTGTATTTAATATGTAGGGGTGTTGTTGTTTTATTGTTAGTCCAAAAACCTTACTTTACATATACTTACCCATGAAAGGTTTTGCGCGCAAAGACGCAAACTGCAAACAAGCTTAAAAACACAAGCAACTTCATGTTTTTCTTTCCGATTTCAAATCAGCATATAACACACTGCTTTCCTGCAACCGTGCTACGTAGCCATCGATAATTTATGCAGACTCATAAGGTAAACTATTCAATCATGTCAATATTGTGTATGGCGGTATGCGGTGCCTCTCACGGGGTTTAAATGGCTAACTAGTAAACAACACCGTTTACGACAGCCGGTTGTTTTCGTAGTGAGTTATTGAGTGTACAAACACCTTGCGAAAAACATACTCTCAAATGCAAGTTTCGACCACTTAATGTCGCAACACCATATACCTGTATGGTAATTTGTAACTGTGCATTACGTATTTCTTGTATCTGACTTGCTGCACAAAAGTATGTGCAACTGCTTCCTGCCGTTAAAGCCGCCAACGATACGCATTAAAGCTTCGTCAAACATGCTTTACCAATGCAACCCATGGTTAACATGACATAAAATGTAACACCTCAGTGACGCTAGACTTTCTTACATATGTAATTTTGCCGCAGCAGAGGTCTTGTTAGATACAAGTCGACCTTGTGTTATGTTTGTAACTGGCATCAGCCTTGAAGTTAGTGATTATGTAGACTTGCAATCTCGACACTCTCACACATAAATCATAGTACACCAGGCATGTTATAGGCGTAATACCAAATCAAGCCGTCTCTCAAGCATTTTCGTTACAGCTTTTCAGTGGACGATCGCCAGTTAGGCCATTGTTCAACAACTATAAACAACAGGATCATGCCATGAAACAGTCATGCAGACCAGGGATAGGCTCCTGTCGTGGGTCCGAATCTCACCACAGTCAAGATGCCTTGCCGCACAGGAATGACAGGTAAATAAACTAAGATTTACATTTTACAAAGAACAATGAAACCTGAGGAAAGGCCCTGAGGACTTTATGCAGACCCAAGACCCGGGTTGGGGATTGGCTTAATTCGGTATGACACTTGAAATAGGTCTGGGGTACTTAATTTACCAAAAAGCTTATGATACAATGTTAACTGTATTCAAGTTAAATACTCTATTGCACATGTATTATAGCACACCCTATGCAAATTGAAGGGAGATCTCTATTAAACTTTCAAACATTGTTATATGTAATCCCATTCATATAGGATATAGTTATACAATCCATGAGACAATATTATAACTAATAAGGTACAATGTATCCCTTTTTCACACGCTACATCAACGCGGATGCGGAAGTAACTTTTCCAATTCCCCAGGCCCTGACGTCTCAGGAACAGGAGTCGGATCTGCTCCTGGTTGCTCCTGCGCCTCTTCCAGAACAAATTGTGGAGGGGGTGGCAAAGGAGCTCCTTGGTTCCAGTCATTCCGGTGCAGAAGATACATTGTTAGGAGGATGTACGCCATGCAGAGGAGACCGATGACGTTGAAAAATATGGCATGAGGTGGAAGCTCTCGGTACTCTTTGCTTTTCCTTATTCAAATAAAATTTGTTTTATTTTATTTTTTTCTTTAATACTGCATTGCAGAAAAATTTGTAAAGAAGTAAAAATGTATATAAAGTTGGGAAACTACTTTCCTGCACCCAGTAACTGCACATAGTACTACACAACAAAGTGTGTTGTGAAAAAAAGCAATTAATCAACGCAATGTTGTCGCCACAGGTACCACGCTTGCCTGTGGGTAACATTAGTCACTGTTCCACGAAGCAAATTTCCTCAAAGACAAAACTTTGAGTGTGTGGACATCAGGATGTGGTGTGTCAGTGAAAGCATATTTATTTTTAGAATGTTAACTAAACCACTCATACTAGCATACTCTAACATCATACTCAAAGGTATTTAAAACAGTACAGTACACTAACGATTGGTTTTACATTCCCCTAACAGACTTAGTGTTGCCCAACAATAAATTGCCCCTGTCCCGAAATATCACCTTTGAAACTCTCGAATTTCCAGATGTCGAGATGTGTAATTTAAATCGATGAAAAAGTTTACTTATTTCCCGCTACAAAATTTTAAAGCGCCAGTAACGTGTGGTGTGAACAATCTTGAAAGCTGGAAACTACTCTCTAAAGCTGGAAACTGCTGCTTTAAATATCCCAAAAAAATGCTGTCATTTGTTTACGATTCCTGTAGAGCTAACGTATGAGGTAAAATATATGTTTGCTTTTACAACAACTTACATGCTGAGCAAAAGATCGTCGACAATTCCACTCATAATACTTCCCAAAGAAAGAGCAAGAATTGCGAAAGCACCAAAACGGTGAATAGGAAGCACCATGTCTCGTATGGAACCCTTCACCCCAGGCCACATGAAGGCAAAGAAACCGGCAAAAAACTGAAAACAAATTATAACATGAGTATCGCTGGTACCACAAAAACAACATAGGGCGTTTATATGGACGAGTGTATCCAAAGTCACTTTTAAATGTAGGTAGATCACTGCCTTTGTACGCTGTACCTATGTTTGGGACTGGCTTCACAAAAGATTTGATTTCAGAGGCGTTAACATAATAAATATAATTCAACTGACACTTTGAAACACTAAACAATGTTCCATTTGTAATTCTTGTGAAAAAACATGAACCTAAACTGCATGAAACATTCGTGAAAAATCTTATGGATAACAATGATCGTAGGAGATGATGGCTTAAATGTTTGGTAATAAGGTATATAGCTTTTACGACTATTTAAGTTACTAAATGTTCATCAGAATATGATAAATCATGATTAATATTGTCGATATATTAACAAAAGTTTCAACCTGAAATGTAAAGAAACCGAGAGTGGTGATCCCACACCAGCTGTGCATGGTGTACATGTTGCCGTAGTTCATGCGGTGGTCAAAAATAAAAACTGTTGCAACCCCTGCAAATAACATTTTATTGAGGCTCTTGTGTAGCGAATGATCTTAACATCTACAATCTAGGGCAAGTTTTGTTATAACCATCAATCACACTTTATTGTGCTCCAGAGTCGCCACGTTGGGTCAAAAATATTTTAAAAACCGATTTTTGTATCTTTACTTGGAAAGAGCTTGAAATAATTTACTTCTCGTAATTCAAATGGCGATTGCAACTGTTACTAAAACAATACCGGAAATTATAAGCACGTGCTGTAACATTAGCTATGCCATTAAGGTCACACAGTGCATATATACCTAGTTTCCATTAACATTTACGAGAAAGTTACCGAAAATTGCAAGTGCAAGAGTGATGCCTGTGATGATCATGTGAATGAACTTGGTCTTCCAGCGAGGAACACAATCCAATACTCGATAAATTAATGCAGCTGTAAAGCACATGGAATGGTTACGTAATTATCACGTACTTAAGTACTTGAGGGTTATCCTTGGATCTTCGATCCATAAGCTTTATTAAAAGCCTTACAAACAGCCTCGAGAAAAATACCCTGGATTTGAAAAAAAGATTTTGCAATTGATTCAAGGCAAGTGTGACAAAACGCGTCCAGGAAGCAATTCTAAACACTTGGAAGGTTTACAACAATATGTAAAATTGCATACACCGCTTGGTACCAAATTACAAATATGGCGAATTCTTTTTGTTGACAAGTTTTATAAACCACTGTACATTAGCGTGACGTGAGAGATGTTCAGGTGTGTCACTAAATACTTTCAAGAGTGAAACTTATTATCTCTGCTTTGGGGCTTGATGGCGAAATTCGGCTGTATATGGCAATGCCAGAAAATCGTTTAATCTCTTTGTTTCCGAAAGCAACCTCACACATCACATGAAGTTACAAAATTTCAGCCTTATAAACTACACAAAAACGTTTTCTTAGAATCTCTAGAAAAAAGCAAATCTAGAAAAAGTGATAGCTTACCGTTGCCATACAAAAACACCATGGACAGAATCATAACAAGAGGATGAATAGCAAACTGATGATACCGGCCATTCCATTTATATCCACCATTGAACACACACGTCCATATCACCATTAACGCTATAGCAAGCAGTCCGAAGAACTAAATGTATCACGGACATGTACTCTTGTTAAAAAGTGATATGCTGTAGTCAATCTATAAAACTATGACCACAAAAGCTAATTAACTACAAATATTTCAAATGCTATGTTGTACGTAAGAGAATAATTTAAGCGTATCTTTTAATACAACGTACAGATATGTTTGCAAGTTATACTTATAATGCTTCATTTCGAGTAACCATTTTTTGCTTCAGCAAATTCTGCAAACGTTTTAGATTGCATGCCATATACAAAGCGTCTTAGAATATAATATGTCACTTTTTACGTGTTATTGAACCATTTACTTTTTATACATTCTAACAATAATTTAAATCTTACGAAAAACAAAGCTTTGAGTTTAAATAAGTTACTTACTACAAAAGTAACCAAAACATACTAGCATGCGCATAACACACATTGTTTATACCTTTGGCAAAGTTATCAAAAACAATACATACCTGGGTCACTCCAAATATTACCCAGAAAGTATTCCTGCTATTGCAACAGTTCTCTCTTGCTGCCATATCTTATCACTATGGTTGAGGTCGGACATGGTGTGTTGTAACGAGCTGCAGATAACTAATCGCCCCCTTCCGGGTCTCATATAACCTGATTGGCTTTATTGCTGGAGAACATAGCGACCCTCCGTAACTTCAGAACGTCCTAGAGTTTGGATCTTTTGCAAAAGTTACCTTCACCTAACGCATGTAAAATTAGTGGTGATGTCAAAAGGTGAACCAAACTAACAGAGAACACTATCCAGCTGAAACAAGCTGGACGTAGCGTTGTTTATCAAAACGAAATGCTTCGACAGGACCGATGTAATTAATTGATCCTCACAGAATTGACAAGCGCGCCGCGTGTGATGCCACGAGCAAAGAATTCGGGGGGGGGGGCACTATCCAGCTGAAAAAAGCTGGACGTAGCGTTGCTTGCCAAAACAAAATGCTTCGGCAGGACCGATGTAATTAATTGACCCGCACAGAATTGACAAGCGCGCCGCGTGTGATGCCACGAGCAAAGAATTCCAAAAAGCTACATTGCGCCATCGTCTGGTAAGAATTTTGTTGAAAGCATCGGGATTTTTTTGTGAGGATTGCGGGTAAGTATAGATTAATCTTAATATGTGGTAAAATTTTCTCGAAAATGTCTCTGGATACACACAAGCTATCTTAATGCACAAAGAACAGGGTAACTTGTACCGTTTCGCAGCCACAACCATGACAGTGTTAAAATAAATTGGTAAGTTTTTGTCCATAGGGGACAAAGTGATCAACTGAACCAGGTGTTTATGGTGTGGTACAGGAAAAATGTTAGAGAAATGCTGCACTAGTTTTGTGCAGATTTTCTTGTGCCTTGATAATGTACCTTCAGTGATATTGTCAACTGACACCACACAAGCTTGTAAGTTGCTATTTATATATTATCTCTTTTTGAATAAGCTTTGCAATATGTACATCGCATAAAACGCGCATAAATTCTTGAGCTATTTACACAAGGACAAAAAATGGTGCGCTGAAAGCAAGCACCACACAGAGGAGAAGATTGCGTTTGACAACAAGAGCGACAGGAGAAAATAAAGTTTAAACAACGAATAACAATTTGCTAATCCAATTAAGCACACGAAACAATGCTTAACAAGGTAGAAGAAGCAAAACTGCGAAGAAAAAATACTGAAGATATTGTTTCACCACTTACAACATAAATGAATAAACTAAAAGAACTAACACAAGACACCTAAGAACTTTTGAGACCTATGCTACAAGTGCACGAATTTAAATACAAATACTGTTGTACATCAATCAATAACACCAAAACAAGTCGAATTACTCCTTCGGCAGCAACTTGTCAGTTTCGCTGGGACCTGGAGCACTCTGCTCCGCCGAAGGGTCCCCTTTTTCCTGGGCTTCTTCAGCGGGCGTCAGCTTAGTCCCTCGCTTCCAGTCGTCCCGGTAAACGAGGTACATTACAAGTAATATGTAGACAATGCAAAGGACACCGATAACGTTGAACAAGACAGCGTGAAGGGGCAGTTCTCTGTATTCTCTGTTGTCACTACAAATTGAAATCGTAGTATTAAGTTAGTGTAATAAGTAGGTGATAGGTGAAAAGTAATCTCGTAGGTGAAAGTAATCATATTTTAATTAAAACATAACCGCCAAAGAGCTTGTGTATATAGAATACATATTAGTGCAGACGTTTCAACAATCGCTGTTGTCATCAGTGCAGGTTATCAAAGTCTGCAGTCTGCACTCAGATGTATTTTATACATACAAACAAGCTCTCTGGAAGTCATGTTTTTAATTAAATTTAAATTTCAGTTTGTTAAACTGATCACACTTCTGACAGATTTTTGCAAGTGAAAAAACTTGTGGCTTATAAGTTATTGACCCAATTGCAGGGGGGGGGGAAAGCGGTAACAATGTTTACATAACATGGGTCTTACGTATAATAACAAAAACATGATAACAAGGCGTTTTGTTTTTGTTACCACCTGTACATAAAAACAACGTAATCCATCAACTTCTTATGACAAGCGTTTCCCAGTAAAGCCTACGATAGTCGGTTGTTTACTTGGGGGGGGGGGGGGGGGGGGGGGGGGGGGGGGGGGGGGGGGGGGGGGGGGGGGGGGGGGGGGGGGGGGGGGGGGGGGGTACAGTTATTTATTTGCTTTTAACTATTAGACAAACTTGAGTGCAATTGTTATATGGATGCTGTCACTAACAAAGTCCTTTTATATAGAAGTTGCAATTAAACAAATTTTTATGTTGGTTAAATAAAGTTACAAACTTGACTTAATTAAACACCAAGCAAAACTAGTAGGTGTGTAGTGAGTTACTATGAGTGGTAGAATATACAAAACATGTCGACAGTAAATTTTATTGTTGGTCGTTTGGTGTAACAATGCAATTGGGTCAATAACTTATAAGCCACAAGTTTTTTCACTTGCAAAGGGGGGGGGGCATATAAAAGGACTTTGTTAGTGACAGCATCCATAAAACAATTGCACTCAAGTTTGTCTAATAGTTAAAAGCAAATAAAGAACTGTGCTCACATACAGCCACGTGGTTAACACTAGTGCGATGCTTTAGGTATGTGAACCCCATGACCTCATTGTTCTATGCCTAAAACAAGTAAACAACCGACTATCGTAGGCTTTACTGGGAAACGCTTGTCATTAGTAGATGATGGATTAAGTTGTTTTTTATGCACAGGTGGTAATAACAACAAAACGCCTTGTTACCATGCTTTTGTTATTGTACGTAAGATCCATGTTATGTAAACATGGTTAACGCTTCCTTCTACTTTACATTATTCCAAGTAAAAGCCCTAAAACTTCCGCCTATAATTGATTGATTTTATCCTGTCCATTTACTTAACTTTGACTGACATTGCTTAAAAGATGTTTTTTTTCAAATAGGATTGTATGCTAAGTCCCCGCCTTTTTAAAACTAACATAGCCTTTAAAAACATCTATATGCGAGTTATGTCTGGTATGCCGATATTAAAGAAACGAATTTTATCAGTTATACCGTTTATCTAAGAATTCCTTATAGTTAGGTTTCAATAAAATGCAGCAATATTGTCCGGACAAATAAGCTCTTCCATTAACTGTGAATTGTTATGTGCAAGTGATCTTTGCTATCAGGATTCTGAAAGTCCTTACTCGGACCTTGCGTGTATTTTTCTGGTCGAGGGTGTGCAAGTAGAAACATAGTATTTCGAAAACGTAGAAACTTCTAAGTTACGGGGACACTTACATGCAAAGAAGTAGGTCTTCCACTACACCACTGGCAATACTTCCTACCGTGATCGCCATTATTCCAAAAGAGCTGTATCTATGTATGGGCATGTAGATATTACGGATTTTTCCCTTTGCTCCAGGCCAAAGGAGAATTCCGAATCCAATAAAAAACTGCAAAAGAGCATTTTGGTTAATTGGCATACTGAATAGAAAATTGGCTGTACTAAAACAGCATACGAATTGCTAAACACGGTTGCAGAATAAGGGATTTTGTCACCGGTTTAAAACACGCAAAAAGTGTGTAAATCTCATGCGGTTTTTGACAGTGAAAGTTCCTGTAATTGCCTTGTTTGAACAACACAGTAAACAATTAAATTACCAGTATATGGAAGGTGTAATAGGTATTTTGCAACCCCTCTCGTCCCTTTCTTAAACCCCACATGATTGACCTCGCGTATCAGTATCAAGGTTACTTAAGGTCACGAACCTGCAGGCCAAACGCGACGACGTTGGGGGGGGGGGTGGGCATGTAGATATTACGGATTTTGCCCTTTGCTCCAGGCCAAAGGAGAATTCCGAATCCAATGAAAAACTGCAAAAGAGCATTTTGATTAATTGGCATACTGAGTAGAAAACTGGTTTAGCTAAAACAGCATAAGACCTGCTAAACACAGTTGCAGAATAAAGGTAATATAAGGCCTTTTTAAACGGCCTAAAAAACGCTAAAAGTGTATTAGTCCATCCGATTTTGGATAGTGAAAGATCCTGTTATTTGCCTTAATTGAACAATCCATCACAGAAATTAAAATAACAGTACATGATAGCTTTTGTGGTAAGCTTTCACCCCTCTTCCCTTTATTAACCCCAATTCGTTGACCTCGCGTATCACAAGGTTACTTAAGGTCACGAACCTGCAGGCCAAACGCGACGACGTTGATCATTCCACACCAGCTGTGCATGGTATACATATTTCCATAGTTCATAAAAGCGTGGTAGTTGAACACGGTGTAGACGCCTGGAACAAGAGACAAAATCGATCTCCTATCTGTCACAGTATATCCTGTCTGGCAACAGCCGACCGGACCAAAATGTCGTCTCTTAGTTACGTTTTGGCACATGGGATGCTTACGATCCGGTTTTAGTCAGTCCAATTTTCCTGGGAAAATGATTTATGGCCACACCCAGTTTTTTCTCCTAAAGTCACACCCTATTTGAACGTGAGTGATGTACAACAGCCGCCATACGTTTGTTGGATTAAGGCAAATTATTTTTCAGCTACAACTTTGTAATTTGGCCTATGCATTTGTTTTGCACGTAAAGTTGGAGAATGAACGCCTCGGCGCAATTAATTACTCCAGCATTATGATAACAAATGATTGCGTTTTTGCTGTAGACACTGGCAGCTTAAATACATCATCGCACAGTAAACTGCTATAAAGCTTTGGTGCACGAAATTTTATCTATTTGCGCACAATTTAAGCTGCCAGTGTCTACAGCAAAAACGCGATAAAAGTACCTAAATTAATAGTGACTTACCGAATATGGATAAGATAAGAATGAGGGCAAAGATA
This sequence comes from Phallusia mammillata, assembly GCA_003260075.1. NCBI lineage: Eukaryota > Metazoa > Chordata > Ascidiacea > Phlebobranchia > Ascidiidae > Phallusia > Phallusia mammillata. Next base: position 109,363 of record QLIY01000342.1, read on the forward strand.
ACCATGTGTATAATCTTCACCTGGAAACGACTCAAGCACTCCAGTACCCGATAAACCAGAGCCCCTGCAAGAAAAGAAAAAAACAAACATGTAACGTTATTGTTCCCAAATATCAATCTATTGGGTCGCCTTTTAATACGTCAAAGAAAATAGTAAGATTAGAGCTTACATCAGGTCTAGTATTCAATTCAAATTCTTCGTCCGGTTTACGAAATTATTATTTTAATTGAAGATTTTGAAATCTCTTCGTTTAGGTCTACGATACTTCTTAAAAAAACGGGTAACCCAAACAATTCAAAAAATTATATTTACGAAATTATGACATAGGTGGCCGAGTGTAAGCTTAAGGCAGTCCTCAATTAGATCCGAGTAAATAAAATTTCGGTTCTGATCCCAGTGGTAAACAGAGGAGCGAAATTGCGTTAAAAATATGTAGCTTACCATCGCCATACATGTAAACCATTCCTATAATCATGACCAGTGGATGAATTGAAAATTGTTGATTCCTATGGCCCCATTGATATCCCATGTTGTAAGCCACATTCCACATTACAAGAAGAGAGATTGCCAAGAGTCCGCATACCTAAAAACCAAATTGGTAAATAATTTGCTTGCAAATCGTCGCCCTTAAGTAATGTTTGCAAAAATGTTATATAGTTGTACACACAAAACAACAATAATTAATAATACTGGCTACCAAAAACGTATAACCAAATTATCAATAATTTATTGTTTTTACGTTTAAGCGATATTCAACACTAACGATTTTAAATTGCAAGCAAAAAGCAAGCCACAGTCTATAATTGGCAGTCCAAAAAAATCAAACAATTGTTGTAAGTATTTATTTTATTCCACACGTAAATACAATAAAAGCTTTTCATTTTTGATTCAAAATTACCTGTGCGAGGCCAAAGATACCCCAAAAGGTCTTCCGACTGTTACAACAGTTTTCTTTAACTGGCATTTTTTAGCTGTTAAAATATTGCTGCCGTCTTCTGCAAGGTAAATGTGCGAATGAGCATGAGAAGGACCGAAAAAACAAGGGGTTGCAACATGACAACTTCCTTTCTCGTCCAAGCCCGTCTGAGTAATAGCTCCGGTTTCCGTTACATTTTCCCTCTTCTATTTACCAAACACCGGAGCTTGTGGCTTGTCAGACTCCGCCCCAGAACATGACTCTGGTTTTACCGCGAACTGTTCCACTAGAGCAGGGTGATCCATACCCTGGCCCAGTGGTTCTCAGCCGGGAAGGAATTTTAGGAATTTTGAGGAATTCGAGGAATTTAATTCAATTTGTACATGTGGTATGTAAATGCACACTTAAGCTCTGGGAAAATGACCTGTAATGTTGATAAAATACCCAATTTTGAATGACCTTCGTATGGTTCAGGACCTACCATGTAGTTTTATAGGGGGGAATGCAAATGTTATGGATGTTCAAGGAAGGAATTCGTCGAATAAGGTTGGGAACCACTGCCCTATCGAACGGCCAACTGCAAACTTGTAACCAAAGTCTGCTCCCGCCCTATAGTTTGATTCAGTCCGAGCGCATCAGCCAATTGAATATGTGTTGTTGTGATGAATGAACTGTGTGTAGGGAAATTTTTGGTTTCGTACAGTGCAGCTCCTATTTCTTGTTTTAGAGCAGGGGTTGATAACTTTTGATACGCGGTCTTTTTTGGTGGCATGTCAACGATTGCTTTTTGATATGATAGGCTACATATCTTTTTTTACTTGTTGTGACTAATACATAGCTTTTTTTGCAGTACGTTATGGTGTAAAATCTTACAAAGCCAGCCTACCTACACGAGTCTTACTTATTTTGAACTGCTATTCCAATCACCTGACACAAACCACTATTGCGGACAGAAAAGAAAAACTAAATTTCGTTAGTGAGAAAATAATAACAAACTTATAAATAGCGTAATCTTTATGTGCCTATTTTTGTCTCGGTCCGGACTTGACTCAAACTGTTAAAATTTTGACGAAGAACGTGGTTTTATTACCAAAATAAACATCTAATCTACGCGGCGGACGTTCAAGCAAACATTTGGATCGATGACGTCATGCTTTCGGCCTCGTCTGACGTCACAGAGTCGGTGAAGTGTGACGAAAGTCGGTGAACCTCAAAGTCACATGACTCGTAAGCAACCAGCTGCAAGAAAAGGCGTTTTTATTTATTTCCTAACAATTAACAATTTGTCAAAAGAAGACACGAATTTCTCTCACCAAGCTTGTTGATTTTTTTGAACATTGATCAATACAAAGAGATAGAGCCCTGCGCAATAAAAAAAGCATTTAACTGATATATACCGCCCAAATCTTCAATATAACTTACCTGTCATCCAGTTTACACGACACGGCAGGAGCAGAGTCAATTGCCATTAAATCCCATACGTGAATCTGATTGGTCGAATCGAGTGCCACAAATACCGAGGAGCGGCAGTTCGACCAATCACAAGCAACGATGGGTTCTTCCCCCACAGTCCAACTCATCAGGCGCGCTCCTACAGAAAACGAGAGAAAAAGAAAAAAGGTTGCGTTTTTTCCAGTTTCGCTTTCGAGAGAAGGAAGATTTTGGAATTTTTTTACCTTGTCCAATGTGGAAAAGACACAGAGAACCATCTACGTGCCCTGATAACATTAATTCAGACGAGGATGGGTTAAAAGCAAGACAAGTGACGGCTCCTAAATGTCGAGAGTCGAATGTACGACGACGCTTGTCTCTTGTTACGCTAATAATGTTTCCCTGAAGAAAAAAATAAAATAGTTTAAAGAGAACATAGTGAAATAGTATGGAACCCAAAACGACGTTATTAAGGTTAACGTAGAAAAACACGCCAGTTAACCATTCAAATCTGAAACATACGCAAATAACAAGTCTACATATATGTGCTACAAATCAAAAGTTTTTCTGAACCTGCCGACAAAACTAAATAAATGTAACAGTGTATAGCCTTGTTGTAACACTTTGAAAACCATTTTTGTGCAACTTTTCCATTATTGAACGAGCTAAGTGCCTGCTTACTGCGATGGCATCGTTTAAATGTAACTCAAAAGCTTTAGGGTTTCATAAGGGCATAGAAAACAAAAAAGTCCATGTTAGAACTTAGTCAGGACATTTCTCCATCCATGAAACTATCAACTTTCAATACGCTTCGCTGGTTTTGAAATTTGACAAGGCATTCATCACAGCTACCAATAACAAAGGATCTTAGAACCCCGGTTCGTGCCGAGAATTGCATCACCTTAGTTATACGGAAATTTCGTAGGAATTGTTTTGCCCTAATGGGATGTTGACCCATTAAGCGGATAAAGCTACGTAAACGGAAGATAGGCTGTTATTATTATGTTGTAACAAAAACATCGAACGCAATAGGGGTTTTAGGAAACGATTATTATGATTATGAGGTAAGGTGTTTATAAATATGGGCCTTATGTTTACGGACGTTGTTTATCATTTTGTATGTGAGGAAACCTGTGTCGTTTAATATAAATTTACCCTTTTTCTAATTCGTGTTTCGCCTATCAGTTTAGACTAGGGAAAAGTTTAGGCTCAACGATTTTTTTTATCACAACTAGTCACATTAAAACACACTCGTTGTCCAATAACATTATGAGGTTAAGTCGGTCTTTTTTGTACAAAATTCGGTTTTACGACCAAAAACAAGTTGGTTTAAAAATAAACAGAGATTAAACACACAACGGAATGAGGCTAGCGCTCTGCCATCTGAGCTAGACAGGTTTGGTGGCTTGCAAGCCAATAGTTAAAGCTACATGGGGGCCAAAGTCGCAAATGTTCTGTTTGGTCGAGCACGCGAGTCCCCTCACGTCACCAGCGGTATATTAAGCTGTACAGGCCACAGAAGTACACGTTTTCCACAATCCAACGCATTTAAAACAACAGTAATTTTTGTTATTAGATACCCTTTCGAACACTAGTCGTATCTTAGCAGGGGATAAATATGCAAATTTAATGCTCGGGTCAATTTGTGCAACTGCTCGGCCGAGCACCGAGCATCAAAAACAGCGATGCTCGGTACCGAGTACTCGGGTTCTGGCTCGACTCGGCCCACTTCTACTACATATACATATTGTACTCAATTGACAGTTGGCAGCCAACAAACCACCCTAGAGTCACTCACACTGTCTGTTCCTACGTAGAAAGTTTTAGCATCAGGGCAGCGAACGCAGGTTGAAATATCCGTGCTGTAACACAAAAAACATGTTTGCTTTGAAATAAATTTTACGTGTTCACATATGTGACTTACGTGGGCACGTCGATCACCATGCCTCTGACGAGCTTTACGCGTCCATGCGGAACCAGACCGACGTCATCGTCTACGTCAGAAACCACTTCGGCAACCAACTGTGTCAAAATATAATTCTCATAATATTCCATATCAGTCTTATATAATTGTCTTATAATCAACGTAAAGTCTTATAATCAACGTAAAGTTGGGTGATAAGGGATGCGGTTTTAACGACTACTAAACTCACGTTAACATAATTCAGTAGGTAGTGCCAAGAGCATGGGTCATAAAATCGGAAAATCCACTTATCTCAGAGCAGACCCACCATTAGCTAATTTTCGATAGGTGGCACAAAGAGCACTTTACCCATTTGAAACGATGTACCTCTAAAAAGGCTTACGGTTGAGGCTACAGCTCCATTGCTCTAAACCAGGGCCATGGTGGCTAATGAGTTGTATCAACATTAAGGTCACATGTTTCTTTAAAGATCCGCAAACATATACCTAACTAATTTGTATAAAGGGGAAAATATTAGTGAATTACCCAAACACAGATACGTGAATTTTCCTCTAACGAGTAGATCTGGTTGGTTGCTCCGTCATCTGTGAGGGAATGAACAGCTACAATAGGGCTCGAATGAGTGTCGTCTGTCCAACCTGAAATAGACATAGTGTTAACGTCACTACATTATCTTTATTAGAGTTTTTAAGCGGTAAGAAAAAGTAACCCAAGCTTAACTGCTACAACTACACGATTTAATCTTCGTGGCGGTTGTTTTCTACATACCAGTAGTGTAGGTAGGGGAACGGAATATGTTGGTTTTCTTTTTTTCTAACAGCAACTTGTGGTGCATCGTGCTCGGTTCCGCCAAGTCGTAAGCCAGCACACAACCATCGTCCTAAATACCAAGGCGACCAAATGTAAGTTATAAAGTAGTGATTCTCAAACTGTGTGCTGTGAGAGATTTCCAAGTGTGCGGCTAAAGATTTTCCATGTTAAAGTGAAAACATTCCCTGGTGTTTTAGGACTTCATAGCGAAATTCTTGTGTGCATGACAACGTTTCAAAGCTCACATTTTTGTTATTGGTAATAAAAAGCATCCTTACCCACTACAATAAAGTTGAAAATTACCATTCTTTGAACAACTTTTGTTATGTTTAACTGCCAAGTGTGCAGCGGAAGAAAAAAAATCAGTTTTTTAATGTACCGCATGCTAAAAACGTTTGAGAACGACTTTATAATATAAAGAGTGCTGTTTTTGGACAGGCCGCTGCTGCGATAGCACATACTAAAATGTAACATCCTAATGGTTTCTACAACTTTTAAAATCATTAAAAAATGATTTATATTTGCTTTCTAGCTAAACCAAACGCACAAGTAAACTAGGGCTTCAACGCAAACGAGATTAAGATTAGAGCCAAAAACAAACAAATACAACTCAACTGTTCCGACGAAAAGCAGATTCTTGTTGGAGGCAGAGAAGCAACACGCGGTTGGGACAGCATCGCAAACCAAAACCCTTCAAAGATAAAAAGTTGTGTAATAGAAAAAAACTATGTGAATTTTGCAAGATAGTTTAACTTATACCCCCGTAAGGCAAAACATCCTAATGGGATTTTTTTGTCATTTTTTAAAAATTTTTGCCTCGAGCGTTTTAGTCACAAGATGGGTTTTGTTGCTTTGTTGTGATTAAGGTCTTGCGGTAAAATTTGATTAAAACAATCACAAGTAGAAGTTCTGCGTTCATAACAAATGTTCGAATACACAAACATAAAAGACACTACAATAAACTAAATGTCCCCAATAGCTATTATATATTTGCACCATTCCATGCTATTTTACATTATATTGCTACCCAACGACGTAGCAGACGGAGTACAGCAAAGAGCTGCAAAATAGTTCAACCTCTTAGTTACAGAAGCAAGTTAAGACCTACTTATGTGGGTTTTCAGCGTCGGTGATTTTCCACACTGTGACGAGACATTTCCGATCAATTCTAGCTGAGAATTGTTGAGATGCGGCACTAAATGCCAGTGCCATGGATCCATTGCCGAAAGCTGACAATACGATCTTACGCCCTATAAACAAACGTACTGGGTTAAAAACACGACTCAGTTCAACCATGACTTTCAGAGAAAAGTGCTAAAATGAACACTTATTCATCACTGGGATCAGCTCTGAAGCGTTCATGCAGACCAGTTATGGTTTATGCCTTGTTATAAGGAAATGCTTTGGGGACTGGCTTGAAGCGGCATAACGGCTTCAATAGGCCTGGTACTATGATCTATCTAAAAGTGGTTAGATTTTGCAAAACTTTCAGCAAACCAATGTACAGTGCAATATTTGCTTTACAAATGTATTGTATCGATATACCGTTCAGATAATTTTTGTTCACTGATTTGTAGCCAGGTGGTACAGGTATTGATTTATGGCAGGGGTGCACAACCTGCGTCATAAATAGCTCAGACTGGTCGTCAGACTGTTTATCTGTGGATCAAGTTTTAAATTAACCGTGCTTTTTGGACTCCATTAGATGGTTTATGTATGTGGGACAGGCCCTATCTTCACATAATAAATTTAAAAACAAAAACAAGCAGGTAATTGGCGGCCGTTGGTGAAATAAGGATCTGCGATGCGGCCGTCTTAGCAAAAAGGTTGTGCACCCCTGATTTATGGAATGCGTATGTGTCCACATAGGTTGTTAATAGCTCTGTTTAACCACCATTTCCGCTGTTCATTCGTTAATCGCTCGAACCAGCAACTTACAACGGCATATCGAAAGTTGGAATTCCCAAACATGCACCAGAATCGAAACAACAAGAAGCAATTAAAGGGGAATTTGCAGCCACAACTTAAAACATAATAACACTACATGGAAAGTTAATGCTTTGGTTGTGATGAATGTTCTGCGGTTATTTCAACTAACAACATGGCTGCTACTCCATCCTGTGGTTCAGGTATATACTAATTTCCTATACTGTTATTACTTCAGCATACGGAGGTGCCTTAGATCTTAATGTAAATTGTAATGGAAAGTGATAAGATGTAAAAATTGTACTATACTCCCGATAAAATGAACATACTCTAATTGGTTTTATGTTCTGAATTGAATTCTACTATATCAGAGGTACATATTGTTTTCGTATGTTTTTTTTTACTCCATTTGTTGTCTAAAGCAAAATTTGTCTATGCTAGACGTTCTTAATTGGGGATATACTTACTCCTATATTGATACAACTGTTGTGTTTGAAATATAATGGAGTTTTTAGGTATATGGAGATTGTGTGTTAAAGAAACCTGGACCTTGGCGTAAATTGTATTATCGAAAACCGCAAAGGGTTAAAGAAAAGAAAGGATAAGACCTTTTGTCTATAGGCCAGGGGTACTCTGTTATACGTATATTCCATTTATTCCAGGAAATAACTGTATTCCAGGACATAACAAAGTCTTCGACAGAAATAGGTTTGCATTTCATTAATTGCGCATTTTGTTAAAATAGATTCCGTAAATTTCATGGTTGGAAAAGTATATTCACAGTAACAGATTGCGTACATTGCTTTTAGAGTAGCCCTTGTCTAAGTTACAACCCACTCACCTTGTAGGTAGGAGATGTTGGTATTAAAACGTGTACAGGAATCACAGAAAGATAACGAGCTTTTGCGATCGCCACCCGAACCTCCCCATACAGTGGCTTCCATAAATGCTGATTCGACAAGCTCATTTGCATACTGTAGAAAGTTCGAGAACGATCTGGTGTCTTCTTGCATCGATAGGGGTGTGGCGAAGGCGTGGTCACCCGCAGTATCTGACCTTGTACCTACAACAAAACTGGGTTAAAATTTTCTCAATACTCCAGTGGTAGATTATCTGTGCTTTGTTTGAAAAGGTATTCTAACATCAAACAAATAAATGTCGGCTATTGGCCAAAGTAGGCCTGTTTTTAGCTGTCTGCAAAAGCTTTAAAAACGCTTATCTATTGGACCAACTCGGTTTAGATGACAATCGTCCATATTGGCTGAAACATAAGGTTTTTTGGTTTAATCCATTTAACGTTGTTTCTCTAACACAAATAGAGCACAATTCGCTAGTTCATTTGATTTTTGCTCATTCACTCAGATTTCCAGCCGTATTACATGCTCTTCTTTCACTAACGACCGCCAGTGTGATCAATGCAAGGCGCTAAGTACATACATTGTAAAATAAATTGCATGTACTTTAACGTTAATGTACAGACGCATAAATTATCTTACATCCCATATATGACCATAAAGCCACAGGTTGTTCCCTGCTCTAAAATCTATTCTTAAAATTGTAAACCTTTACCATCACTAGCAAGAGCGCCATCTTGCGGATGTTGTGTCCATGTTTCTGTTGTTTCAGCTTCCTCTGTCTGTACTTCAACGTCCAACGAATCGTCGTTGCATTGAGTGGTGACCTGGTCAATAAGAAAACATGTCAGCTAGAACTTTACAAACTTATACATATATTGTAAACTATATTACGAGCCGTGTTGATTTTGGTTTGAATACAACATATATGTTATCGAGTTTGCCTCTGCATACCACATTTTTTTGGACAAACAACACCTCAAAAAACTTAAGGCCTCCTCTTTAACGCTTGCGGACAAAAATGTGTCAACTTTTTTACAGAGTTCGAATCCAGCCGCTCGGACCACAATGCTTTATTGATTGAGATGTATCTAACTTGGAGACATGAACAGCATCTTGGTATGTTAGACACCGAATGACTATGTTTTACATCAGGGCTTCCCAAACTGGGGGGCGCGACCCCGGAAGGGGTCGCTTAACAAACTTGAGGGGTCGCAGAAAGCTGTACCAATTTTGCAGAAAGTACTCTTGCGTAGAGTACGGGGGTGAGGGGATGCCGCACAGCCCCGGCCTTGACCTTTGTATAACGTCACAATGGCATGTTTGTTCAAGTTACGTCGGTTTTAAAACGTTTCCAGCTTAGCGCTAACGCACTTGTAGTCAGGCCATTGATCGAACAGAGGTCGGTTGAAACGCAACAATTGCAATTGTTTTGAAATACACAGGCATTTTAATGCAGCATAAACATGACGTATAGTGTTATTTAGCGCAATAACTTTCTCTAATAAAAAATAGGCAATAAATCTACGATTTCTAAGCAGTGTTTAATATCCGTTTGCAAAACGGCCTGAACTTTGTCCAGGTGACCTCAGTTTAGGCGTTAACAATACATGATTTGAAACATGAATTGCTTTTACTTTTATTTTCCGCCCTATCAAATTACTTAAAACATCAATCGTTGTTAAAATTGCCAAATCGGCAAATTGTCCTTTACGAACCTGCGTATGTTCTCGACGCACAGCAAACGTCCAAACCACAAGAAATTGTGACAAGTGCCTATTTGCAAAACAATGTGACAGAAACTAAAGACAAAGCACGTAAAAGTTATCGGTGTTGGAACGTGTAAAGTAGTAGACTCCGAGTACCGGTAGGTTGTTTTTAGTTTTCGCTCAAATTTAGCGTTTCAAAAATACAACAAACTAATCGTTTGCACTGTTTATCATATTATCCGTCGCGGAAAATTTAATGAGATTAAAAGGGGTCGCGAACAAAAAAGTTTGGGAAGCCCTGTTTTACATGACCTTAAATCTACGTACATGCAGTTAAGGCGATATAGTACAAATCCCTGCTATAAAATCTATTTTGAACATTAAGGACACCATATTCGGTGTACCTCGCAAGGTCTCGGTTGCTAAATTTTTGCTTACCGCCGCTAACAGGAGCGCCATCTTGCGGATGAAAAACAATATAGCTAAGAGACGTATATAATACAACCACTAAAACGTATATTCCAAAGAATTCGTCTCTGCACACCGTAACAATTTAGAAAAACGAGTACGCAAAAACATTTGGGCCTCCTCATTAACGATTATATGGCCATGCATACGTGTTCAGTTTAACTTTTTTTTACAGGGTTCGAATCTAGCCGCTCAAAACCCAATGTTGTTTTTTTGGTTGAAATAAATCGAACTATGTTTACATGTATTTACGCCTTTACAGAATCTTTAGTAAAGTAGATACCAAATGACCTAATGCTTTTAAATCTACGAACAAAAGGTTGTTTATAGCCTTTCTCCACCACGCAACAAGTTGGGTGACTCTAATTTATAAGCTTGAAGTACGAGTATTACCTGGCGGGTGTTTTGACTTCCGAAGTTTTTGATGTAAAAATTGTATTCGGTCACTGGAGAAAGTTCAAAGCAGTCGATTGAAACAAAATCAAGTTGAATGAGTGTTGCGAGATCCCGATGTCGCTTGCTGAAACGATAGAAGTCATAGCATAAAATATGTACAAAAACACATCAAGTTTTTACCTCATTGCCATTGTACATTCCTTTTTTTATTGTATTTTTCGACAATCAGGTAGCAGTCAGAGAACTGAAAATTGCCCTTAGTCGTTCACGGGGTTCGAACCCACGATACTCCCGGGGACGAATCCCGATTTTACATTCCGTATGGTACAATTTGAAATGAGTAATCAGTAATCACCTTGGTATTTATATTGAATGCGACACTATAAGGCAGTGGTTCTCAAACTGCGGTACGCGTACCACTAGTGGTACTTTTCAGGTGGTACGCCAGTAGCTTTCTGCTATACCTAATTTAAGCCCGATCTAAAATTGCAACCCAAATGATCCAACCGATCAGCCCTGGTTTAGGCGAAACTCGTGTTTTGTACATTCTTTGAAATTGCTGAATATGCTAGTCAGGTTGAGTAAATTGGTTTATTTCTCGGTCTATCCATTCAAAAAGGGTTTAGGACTTTAGATGGTACGCAGCGATAGAAAAAGTTGTCAGGTGGTACGCGATCCATATAAGTTTGAGAACCACAAGCAACAGATAAATTTCCCCCCCCCCCTGAGTGTTGCGAGATCCCGATGTCGCTTGCTGAAACGATAGAAGTCATGGCATAAAATATGTATAAAAACACATTAGGTTTTTACCTCATTACCATTTTACATTCCTTATGGTACAATTTGAAATGAGTAATCAGTAATCACCTTGATATTTATATTGAATGCGACACTATAAGGCAGTGGTTCTCAAACTGCGATACGCGTACCACTAGTGGTACTTCTCAGGTGGTACGCTAGAAGCTTTCTACTATGCCTAATTTAAGCCCGATCTAAAATTACAACCCAAATGATCCAACCGATCAGCCCTGGTTTAGGCGAAACTCGTGTTTTGTACATTCTTTGAAATTGCTAAATATGCTAGTCCGGTTGAGTAATTGGGCCTAGTTCTTGGTCTATCCATTCAAAAAGGGTTTTAGACTTTAGATGCCACACAGCGATAGAAAAAGTTGTCAGGTGGTAACGATCCATATAAGTTTGAGAACCACAAGCAACAGATACATTTTAACTAGTAGCCTTAACTTACAGGATTTTTCTGTGAAGGCGTCCACCCTGTTTTCTTCTACTTCCGGATGAGAAGTTGACGTTGGTTGTAACGAGACTCGATAAACTGGATCGGGATGAATGATCTCTCTCCTCGTCATCATCAGAAGGAAGAGTCTGGAAAAATACAAAACTATTGAACTAGGGTTAGACCGATTTATCGGCACCGATATGGTTACGTTCAGTGGTGGGATTCAATTTTTTTGTCAGCCGGTCATTTTTCATTTTTTTCCGGTTTTGTTACAAACAGTCCATTGACCAGTAATGCTAACCGGTTCGCTGATCTCATAAAATTTGGCGAGACGGTTCTACAGAACCGGTGCGAATCGGCTGAATCCCACCACTGGTTACGTTCGTTTACACGTATAGCGATACATAACCTTTGAACTACTATTATTTGTTACTTTGTTGTACAATCACCCAACGTTTGCATTTTAAACATAGTTGAAGTTTTTTATCGGTATATCTAGTTTTTAACAAATATGACACAGTTTTGTCTTCTGATGAACGCTACAAAACCCCCCCCCCCCGGTTCTATAGAACCGGTGCGAACCGGCTGAATCCCACCACTGGTTACGTTCGTCTACACGCATAGCGATACATAACCTTTGAACTACTATTATTTGTTACTTTGTTGTACAATCACCCAACGCTTGCATTTTAAACATAGTTGAAGTTTTTTATCGGAATATCTAGTTTTTAACAAACATGACACAGTTTGTCTTCTGATGAACGCTACAAAAAGTAAGATATATCAACAAAGGCCGACAAAGCTAAATTAAAGGTTGTTGCATAAAATTACTGCAATGAAAACGGGTGGTACTGAATGCTGCATTTTACGGCATAGCATGCCTCATAGTGTGTGGAATGTAAATGTATAAGCCCAAAAAGAGTAAATACGGCATGATTAAAGTGTTCATTTATTTACAAACTCTAACCGTAACCCAAATAGCTCAGTCAATACCTTTAGAAGTCCGCAAAATTATAATTTTCGCATGAAGTATATTTTTCTCCATTAAAACTACTTACCAAGTGATAACATGCAGGGTTGTCCAATAAAAAACTTATTAAAATGTTCAACATAAAAACAATTACATATGTTCTTGCAGCTTTTACATTTTGTTCAATCATATTGATTGAGGTTTTCTACTTTAAAAATTCATTATCAGAGATATTGAAAAACTGTTATACATAATCTGATGCTGACAGGCATAACATCAACAGCTTTATAGAGCTCTTCTGGCAATTGTATTTAGCCCCAACGTTTCGACGTTCTATACAACCCCCCCCCCAATTACATATGTTCTTGCAGCTTTTACATTTTGTTCAATCATATTGATGGAGGTTTTCTACTTTAAAAATTTATTATCAGAGATATTGAAAAACTGTTATATATAAGCTGATGCTGACAGGCATAACATCAACAACTTTATAGAGCTCTTCTGGCAATTGTATTTAGCCCCAACATTTCGACGTTCTATACAGGTTGCCTTCATCAGGGTAAATAACACTGAATATGCGTAGTACAGCGCACGATTAACAAAGGAAACAAAATTAAACGCAAGCACGTCACAACGACATTATTTACCCTGATGAAGACGACCTGTATAGGACCAGAAGTGCTTTTTAAGTTAAACAAAACTGTTATTAAGGTAATGTTGCTTACCGCTGGTTTATGATCACTTCTGGAAGACGCGGTTCTCGCTGAAGCAACTCTTTCGTTTTCTTCGTTAATCGCTCGAATAATGGCGTTCATTTCGCTAGTGTTCTCCTCATTCTGAAAACAACACAGTGTCCATTCAATTGGCAAAGAACTAGACTCAAACTAAAAAAAAATATTACCTCTGATTCCGGTTTTTCCTCTCCGTCTTCAAAATCATCTTCATAATCTTCAAATTCTTCATCCTCATAATTGTACTAGACATGGACACGTATTATTACGGCATATTGCCTAATTTTCGACTTTTTTACAACATAGCAGTTAGGTGCCGAAGTTTTTTTGCGCTCATAAATTCATTATTTGATTTCTGAATACTGAATTAAACACTACCTTTTGTTTCTTAGCATGCGGCCCTTGATTAAAGGTTGTGCGGCCCGCAAAGACACTTGGATTTCAAATGTACTGGCAAACGAGTCCAATTATTATATATTTTTGAGCAGATTAGTGCGCCTGGTGCTATTTTTCTGCGACCTGACAATATGCTGCGAGAATCAAATGCGAATTTTACTGGTAGTAAGGCATTTTTGGTATGCAACGAAGTAAAATCACCTTGTGTCATACAAAGTTGCGGCCCGCGATCTAATTATTACAATTGTATTTGGCCCCACAGTGACAAAGGTTGCCCACCCCTGATCTAGAGGAAAACTTATAGCATGGCGTAGAATGCAACATATACCTTTAAGAAATGCCCGTGCAATCACGAAATCAACCCGAAAATCGCGAGCATTTTACAATTAACAACATGTGCCTTAGGAAAGACGTTCGCATTCACGGACATGTTGCCATTACTTAGCTGTACCTTTAGCAAGCGCACTCGCATTCTTTATTATACATTCCTTATTTGGTTCAGTTGTAATCATTAACTATGAATAGAAGAATTGTCACTAAATAAAAAAAAACTTACCCCATCTTCATTTTCTTGCGTTGGTGCACTGAAATATATAAAAGGCTTTGTAATCTTGTAAAAAGTAGGGCAAAAAATCATTAGTTTACCTATAAGTTTCTTCATCTGTGGGTTTACTTTTGGAACGACTGCTCTATAAAATAAAGCAACAATTAACAAGTTTTGTAAATAGTTATGTTATAAATTTGACAAGGGTAATCACTTACTTTTGTCGTGGCTTCTTTTTCCCGGTTTCTGCAAACAAAGAGTTGTAACCAGTTATTTTTGTCATTTGGTAACACAGTGGTTCTTAACAGGTGAGAAAATACATGCAGAGAAAAAATGCATAAGTCAATAGTACCTAAATTGTTGTATAAAGCTTTACTCGAATATCAAATAAGTATATCATGCCTTTAGTTTCACTTGGCTATGTTTTAAATATGATTGTTTGGTCACAAGCCGAATATATTTCATTGATTGAAGAACATCATTGCTAATGTACGACACAAAACATCATCATAAAAATCACCAAAATCGGGTTTAAACTAAAAAAAAGTTTAAACTCGGTAATTGACTTTAGTGGGAAATTACACTAAAAAGGTTAAGAACCAGTGGCATAACAAGTAAACACAAAACAAAGTTGTTGTTTTTTAACATACCTGTCCCCATTACTTGCTTCATGTTCCTTTTTGTGTTTCCGTTTTTCTCTTCTCTAAAACCATAGAAAAATGCCATTGTTTTTATTTTTTTGTGACCATGAAAAACAGTGTTGAGAAGTAAATGATTTTTGAGCTAAAAATCGATAAACTGCTACTTTTAAACACCAAGATTTTACCCTTTCTTCTTCCTCTTGCTGTTCGTGTCTGAAAAAGAAGAAACAGATCTATTTTCACTTTTCATGTCAAAAATATCATGCCTTACATTACAAATTGCATTACTTTCAACAAACTGGAGTGCTATAGTGTGGCTACATTAGCCAAAATATGGTCAATTTTATATCACCAGCTGCATCTATGAGCAATTATATGCCAAAAGAGTGTACTATCTGAAGCTTACTTATAATGTACATTATTTTAATATTTTCACAAACAAATTACTCATCATAATTAACTATGAGTTCATAGGCTTACCTTCGCCTTCTTTCTTCTTTTTTCTCTCTTTTGCGTCTTTCCTGAGACAAATTATGCATATTTTTAGATAAGCTAGTTTTTAAACACTATATACAGATCTGTTCATAAGTTTAATGGTGAAAATAACGGCCCAAATAGACACAAAAAGCGACATGCTTTATTGTTCAAACATTTCAGCAAATCCTCATGCCATCATCAGTGATATGAAGGCCACATCAGTTACACCCGTTTATATACACTGGAGTCATGAGCATTTGCCGAAACATGTGACCAATAAAGCATGATGCTTTTTACATCTATTTGGGCTGTTATTTTCGCCATCAAGCTATTTTTATGTAAGGTATTTTATATAAGATATTATTATAAAAGCTTTACATTTTTTTACTTGTGAAATGACAAGCAGCAAACAAGACTTACCTTTTCTGCATCATAGTCTTCAGATCTACATGAAAGAAAAACGCAGTTACTGTGTTTTATTTGCACCAATTATTTTTTTCTTGCAGAGAAACTTGCACCCACCTGTGTTTTCTTTCTGACTTTTCACGGTGGCCTCTTTCCTAAAAAATAAACAAGTTTGAGTTCAAAATTGTTTTGCTGATGCAGCAAGGCAAATCTTAGTCTTGGACCACCCTGGCTTAGACCATGCTTGAGATCAGTGATGCTCAAACCAAAGTTGTAAGTCGGGGCAGGGTTGGGCTTAGATTTCTTGAAAAAATTGGGCCTAATTTGGCCCTGACTTTATACTCTGTGTCAGTATTTTATTGAATAAGCTTAACTAGCTAAGTATCTAGTTGCTGGACCTGACCTAATGTCAATCAGCCCTAATAATGCCTTGTTCAAGACCAGTTGTATATTATTGTCTATGGTGTTTGTTGTCTTGGTTTTTCCTTGTGCTTCAATGTATAGGCCGGTCAATCAAACTTTAGGGTCTAAACAGGCTTCTAAAAAACAATTCTGATTGGGGCCAGGTTTTGGGTATGGGACGGAATCGGGCTCTAATTTCAGGCCCATTAACAACTCTGCCTTAAACTATGTGCAGGAAAGTGTGGCCTGTTTTTATCTATTTTCTATCAAGGCAGCTCCCGAAATTTATTTCAAAAGCTTTTGAGCTTTACTGGTGTAGATAAAAAACACAGAAACAACCGCAAAATGTTTACCTTCAAAAGTACATCAGGGTCTTCTTCAGGCTTTCTACGCCTAATACACACAAAACGTTTGGTTTTTTAATAATACAACCTGTGTTAAAGTTAAGAAACTTACTCCTTATGCTTGTCGTCCCTGTGTCTTCTTTCACTATCTCGATGTTTCTAGAAACAGAATATCTTTTTTTAATGCTTACACATGTATTTTAATCTATAGCCAACTCTTCCATATCCAGTTGCCTGCATTAAAATCAAGGGTGGCTTAAACACCTTTTCCACTATCAAATACCAAATGTACTGCATTGTATGCATACATGCTGTTCATATGTTTGTTTGTGGGTGTTCCTTTACACTGCATGGTATTAGATGAATTATAATATGTCAAGAATGTAAGGCCCAAACCCCCCCCCCCATTAAAATCAAGGGTGGCTTAAACACCTTTTCCACTATCAAATACCAATTGTACTGCATTGTATGCATACATGCTGTTCATATGTTTGTTTGGGGGTGTTCCTTTACACTGCATGGTATTAGATGAATTATGTCAAGAATGTAAGGCCCAAAAATTTTTGCACAAATTTCTATTTCTGTTTGGTACTAATTCTGGTCATCGACCTTTTCTCGACCCTCGATCTAAGTCATTGTGCTACTGTAGTTCAAAAAGAGCTCAGAGGCACTGTGATTATTAAAGTGTTCCATGCATACGAGCACCTTTTTTAATAGTAATTACCAAATGTATTGCATTGCATGGAAACATGCTTTCAGTATGATTGTTTCTGGGTCATAGTTAACAGTGTGGAGCTGCATGATTATATCATGAATAAAGTCCCCAAAATGTATCTAAGACCAGATTAAACTCAGTTACGAACCATAACGCAAAACCCAAATAGCTGCAACTTTTACCACTTTCAGAGCAATAAATTTTTATTTAAAGTGTTGTTTCTGTTTATTATAGCTGCATTAACCCCCCCCCCAATACTTAGTCATACATTATGCCTGGCAGCAATAGCTTATTTCAATAAATTTTTACTTAAAGTGTTGTTTCTGTTTATTATAGCTGCGTTACCATGGTATTATACATGAACATGTAGTGTTTGGTACCACAAGTTGTTAAGTGAATCTGGTTACCGACCTTTTCTCGATCCCTGCTTGGAGGTTCCTCATCTTGTGGTGCCCTTTGTTCATATCTTTTCTCTTTCTCTCGTTTTCTTCTTGCTCGTCTTTCTGCTTCCTCCTCTTCCGGTGTAATTTCTTTTCTTCTTTCACTTCTCTCTTTATGTTGCCTTACCAAAAATGCAATGACAATTAGTGATGCGACAACACCAGAATTTGAAGCGAGTACCGATACCGAGTATGAGTACTTAAATATAGTATGGTACTTAATTGTATATCACTAGTTAGAGAATCTGCCATGCTGCACATATCCACACACACACATGCAGAAGCATGTAAACTTTTTCCTGAGTTGTGCTGTCCATAGAAAAAAAAATGGCAAAAAGTTGACGTATTCTTATAGTGTAAACAGGCAATCAAACGTTGGTATTGAAAACAAAGGCAAAATATTTCAATACCGAGTATGAGTATCGATACCACTGAAATCATTTGGGTACTCGCCCCATCACTAATGACAATTGAAACAAAACTTCGAAGGTTGACAAATAAACATGCCATGGTTGTTTAGGAATAGTACAGTATTTTAAACAGAAAATAAATAAATTACGATGGATGATCTCTTTGCTTTTTTCTGTCCATTGATTCCTCATGCTCTGCCAGCATCTGCAAAAAGTTATAAATTAAGATGAACAATAAAAGTAAACATAAGGAACACTATACATAGATTTAAAACGAAGTCCAATCAACCTGTACTAATGATAACTACAGTGATTGTTGAAATGTCTGTATTAAAATGTTTTATTTTACCAAAGCTTTCAGGCAGTTTTGTTTTTGAGTAAAACTGAGAAAATCTCTGCAAATAGTGAATACTTTTTATTACAGATAATTTGACAATAGTTTCACTGTTTGCAAAGATGATAGTTAAAATGACTTTTCTGCATGCTGGTGATTTTTTTTGGCAAACAATCTCTGTTCTTGATCAAACCAGTTTTTAGTCTGCATCTGGTGTTTACACAAATTACCTTTTCCAAATCATGATGTTTTGATCGTCTTTCTTTAGGCTTTTCGCTTCTGCTCCCTTTTTCTAAAAATGCATGTTAACAGTTAACTTTTTGGTGATCAACAAGTAGAATTAGACAAATCAAAAGTTGATGGTACTAAAGCAAAAGCTAGTACCATGGGAACTTCGAGAACTCTTTTCTCTTCTTGGTTTTTCACTTTTATGCAGAGCTGCAGAAAGCTCTTCCTTTGTCCACGTATCTTCTTTTCGTTTTCTTCTCTAAAATTCAAACACAAAACAAATTACTTCAATAAGCGAGTATTTGTATGAAAAGAACCATACTAATTAACAAACACAAACATACCTCACTCATTGCTCTGTAACTGAAACAAATTGACAGCAAAAGTTTTTTTTTGTAGAACCAGCAATCAAAATTCGCTATAAATCTGTTGATTTATTCCATTGTTCAAATTGGTAACCGATTGTAAACAAAAGTTATGGTTTTCTATATTCCTAAATCCTGACAGAAAAACATTAATTTGGAAGCAAAACAAAAGTGAACTGGTATTATTGGCAGATTTACAGGTAAAATGAACAAAGTTTTAATCTCTCGCGTTAAAAGTCACAACAGTCTTTTAAACGTATTTGGATGAAACAGCAACAGTGAACGTTGTAAGTTCCACAAAAAACAATCTTTGAGTAAAAGTTAATGCATTTTGTAACATTCCTAAAGCAAAAGAAACGATAAAAACTAACTGTACTGGCAATGTAAATTATTGCTCGGCGTTTTGCGTATTTCAAGCTGTTGCAGAATTATTTTGTTTCTGGTTTCTGATAAAATAAAACATATTTTTAAAATACCGGTAAAAGTTTTTTTTGAAAAAAGAATTTAACTTCGGTTTTAAATTGATTAAATTAACCAAACTAAATCTGTTTAACATAGTGTACGAAAATAAATCAAAAAAAATAATTAGTTTTAAGCCAAAATATATTTTGTTATTTATAAATTTTTATTGCGTTTATATTGTAACTCATTACTAAAACTTTACCTAAAAATGTTTTTAACGTCAATATATCAACATACATGGAAAAAATCATACCTATATTTTTCGACCTCAAAAAAATTGTCAAGTCGAAGCATGATTTCTATTAATAGGGGAACTACCAAGAAAATAACCAATCTAAATGACACGTCAAATTGTTGTCACTTTTTTGAGGAAGTGTTAAGACGTCAATTCTAAGCCTGTTCTGTTTAGTTTGTTTCTGTCTTGGGAGGATTAACGTTGGAATTAAAACTACAAGTAAAAACTGTGTCAAGATTGGTTAAATTACAACAGCTTTAACTAATCTATTGTCGTTTGAAAACCACTGCAAATGAGGAGACCAACACACGTCCAAGGTAAAACGTTAAACTTCTGTATACATTTTTTGATGTCATAAAAAACTAAGGTAAAACAAAACTAAACATGAGGTGGAAAATTCACTTGAAGCTTGATTACAATTGTGTTGGCAAACACAAAAAAATACATAAAGTGCTATTTAAATAAAATTTTATGCAAGAAAGTTTTTTATTGCATAAAATGCTTTTGAATTTGTAACGACTTTCTAATAACAATCGGTTATGGCAGTTTAATGCTGAATATAACTTTTCTCATAGCGATAAAAGCGTTATGCTTTATTATTCCAATATTTCAAAAAGTAATTATTAGTTTATCTATTTACAGATCAGTCTGTGTATGCTGAAGAAAATGACAGACTAGAAGAAGATTTAAGAGGGAAAGTTCAAGTATTAAAATCGGTTGGTAATATGTGTATTTTGTTGTTCATCTATTCCACAACTTTTCACACTTCTATTTGTTTCAGCTTTCTATAAATATTGGAGATGAAGTGCGTGGTCAAAACAAGCTTATCGGAGACATGGTAAGTCATTTATGTTTACAATAAAAAATATTTAGCAATATTTGGCTGAAGTTATTGAGTTTAATTCTGAATCAAGTAAATATGAACAGGTGTAACTGATGTAGCGCTTCATATCACTGATGATGACATAAGCATTTGCCGAAATGTTTGAATGAAAAAACTTGTTGGGCCATTATTTTTGTCATCAAATCCTAAATTAGTTTTCACAATTACCAGTTTGCAACTGATATTAAGATGAGTTTAAATAGTTTCTTAAATTTTGGGATTAGCCATTAAATGTGTAGCTGGAACACAAAATGATACATTTTAATGCACAGTAATCTTAAATTCTCATTGAAAAAAATCTTTCAGATTATTGCAATATCTAGTTATTTTATAAAAAAGCTTAGCTAATCGGTTTAATTTGCTAATGTGCCTTTAGTCAAGTATTAATTATAACATGTGCGAAATTTTGTCTTTTTAAATGGTGTCTCAAATCATTTTAAAAAAGTTGTATAAATTATATTTGTATTTTAGGATGACGACATGAATAAAGTACAAGGCTTCCTGGGTAGCACAATGAGAAAACTGAAAAATATTTCCAAAGGTGGTTATGGAAAAATGTATTTCTATTTGTTTTGTTTTGCCATGGCTGTATTTTTCGTTATGTACATTTTAATACGTTTGTCATGACCACACTTGTTACCAAAATGTTGTGGAACTTTTAGGGCAGAGATGTGACCATTTGTTTTTTGAACTGCATTGGTTGGTATACTGTGCAATAATGCTATTGTATTTAGCCAGTTAGTTGAAAGTGACTAGTTTCATACTTGTGTGTTCATAGGTAACTAGAAGAAACTACAGTATATTAAAGCTACCTGTCAAATTTCAGTTCGTTATGTGTTAAATGTACAAATTGGCTAAACGATCTTTTCACCCAATTGGTTGTATATTTCTTTCCAAAAAGAGGCTGCGAATTTTTTACAAGACTAGTCTTCCTAGAACTTAAACCTGGGGTAAACTGCAGGTTGGAAACCACTGGTCTAGGCCAGAGGTTGGACATGTGTTTGATCTTTGATGTGGAAATAAATAGTATGTGATGAAATTGAAAATGCTACCAGATACTAGGATGTTTTTGTTGTAGTATTTTGTACAATGACCATAGGTTGTTTGTTGCTTGTCAGTTTGACAAATTTTCAAGGTCCGTCATGAAAAATGTATTTTACTGCTGTTTTTTTCATGTGAAGCTACCAAAGTGATGGTTGCATCAGTATAGAGGTGTTTTGTTGTTTAACAGAGTTATTAACTGCTAGTTCAATGCTTTGGCCTTTGAATAAAGTATAATGACTGAGTATTATATCTCAATCTAAAAATACAGTAAACCTTGGTTAATTTGGACTCGTTTGGACCAAAAACAATTGTCTAAAGATACGGATTAATGGATGTCAATTAGTTTAAGGCTTACCGCATTAAAAATCATTTGTACCTCAAGTTTTGTCTGATTTAAGCAAAGATCAAAGATTAACTAAATCCGCTTTAAACGAGGTATACTGTGTTGCTTTCTGCCTCACTATTCACTGTAGCCAGCATTTTGTCAGATAGGCAAAACGAACACAAAATTTGGCTTGTATTTTATGGAACTTTTACAAAAAAAAAACAAGTCGCAAACCATAAGCGCATGAAGAAGAAAAAACGCGAATAATAAAACGCTTTTGCATATGAATCTGCAGTAATTTTCACAGCAGTGAGGTAAAAAAAACTAAAATCCAGTGCAAAATAAACACAGTGCCAACACATTTTTGGCCACGACCATTCTGTTGCTTGTAGTTCGACTTTGTCACAGTGGCCTGTTCATAATACCACTGGTTTGTATTTGAAAATCATCAAACAGTGTTGAATAGAGAAGTCCGTACTCGGCTTGAAGATAAGCAGTTTTCGTTGTGCCCTTCATTCCTTATTGAATTGCACAGATTTTGCTGTTTACAGACTTCTCGCTACCATGCTTTCCAGCATCTTCCTGTTGAAAAGAGATTAACAGCAATACTTCATAGTAGACCAGGCCTATTAAAGGCGTTGTACCAAACCACCTGGTTCAAAAGCATTCCCAAATGGTAAGGTGTACGATTTTCGAATGCTCCAGGGCTGATCCCAGTTACAAATTTATGTAAATCTTACGTTTGACAGCAATGTTATGTTTGAGTTCTGATAAAACATCCACCGCTATGTTTTATCGTTAACAATATGAAAATTTCAATGTTGCCTCCCACTAAAAATAATATATAGTTTGTAGTTTTTTGTTTCATTTTTATCCTTGGTAGAAGCGCAATGCTTGAATGCATTGTGTCCACCATGTGTCAAACCGTTGAGAAGTATATTTTGTCGGGTTCGAGCATCGCTGCATAACTTTCTTGCTCAGGAAAACACCAGTGGCAAAGACAAGGTTGGAACCCACAACCGTGCGAACACAATTTGGTCACTCTAACCACTCGGCCACTTAGGCAAAATCTTCATGTAGGCCTGCCTACCTTCGAGGCTTACTGAGAGATTTAAATTTTGCCCAAATAGGATATTGAAAAAAATGTTAGTGCAAACCTACAATACACCACCTGAATTGGCCCAGCGAGTTTATGCAGAAAATCATTTGTACCTGTTTTCTCGCAACTGTATTTAGTTCCTCGCGCAAGTTCTGGATTTCATCCCGGAGTTTTTGCTCCTGCTCGAACTTTTCCCTCTCGTGGTTTTCCTGTAACTTCTTCAACATCTCCTCATGCTCTTTCTGAAGTTGAAGAACTTTCCTTTCACTAATGCGCTTCTCTTTTTCCAACCTACAATAGAAAACGGTATTTAAATTGAACTGAGCTTACAATGGTCTTTACGGCAGGGGTGTCAAACATGTGGCACTTCAAGAGTTTTTGTGAGGCCCGCGAAGTAACTTTTGGAAGTTATGTGTTTTACTCAGGCGGAATACCCTGTCATACCAGTCAGTTCACATGATGCAGTCATTTTCCATTAGTGGTATATTCAACGTTTTAATAGGATGGTCAAAATAGCCCATCTTCGGAATCAGCAATTGCGATTGTTGCGTCATTTTATGCGATTGTTTTCACACAAAGCAATAAAGCTCAGTTGATTCTTTCACTCTCCTATACTGTATATCTGTTTGTTTTTTACCACAGTATTGTTTTTTAATGTAGTTAATAGCATTAATGGACATTTTACTTTTTATTCAAGAAAAGTGTTTTGTTGTCATGTTACGTTGTAACAAATGTTTCAAAAGTGCGGCCCTCGACTTACTTAAAAGTCTGTTTTGGGCCCTCAAAGTTCCCCCCCCCCATTTTCCATTAGTGGTATATTCGACGTTTTACTTACTTAAAAGTCTGTTTCGGGCCCTCAAAGTTGTTAGAGTTTGACACCCCTGCTTTAGGGTCCGCAGCATTTTTTATCTGATGGTAATGGTAAATAAAACAATACGCATAAGTTCAGTTTATGGCGTTAAGCCCTGTGTTTGTCGGTTTGTTAACACATTTTAATAAGCATTACCAACATTGTAAAATGGTTAAACTAGCCATTAAAACTAAGGATGGGCCGAGCCGAGCCAGAACCCGACTACTTGGTACCGAGCATCGCTGTTTTTGATGCTCAGCACAAACTGACCAGCACATTAAATTTGCATATTCATGTCCTGCTAACATACAAAGCAGCTCATTTTCGAAAGAACAAAAAACGACTGTTTTTTTTACGCTAGATGGTGAAAATACGAGCACTTCTTTGGTCTGTACAGCTTAATACACCGCAGGTACCTTGAAAAGCTACAAAACTAGCGTAGAATTGGGAATGTTTGTGACGTCACAATACACCGAGAATTAACGTGAGATACTCGGTGTTGGAGCAACTACAAAATAATTTAATTGGCAAACCTTTCAAGGTCTGCTGACATTTGCACTGGACTCCTTGACGGCGATCTGCTTGGAGTACGGCGTGGCGCTGACACAAAAAAACAAAAAATAACTTTATAACCAACCTAGACACCTAAACATGGCAAACCATTCACTTACAAGGCTGGAGGTACTTGGATTTGGAAGGAACCCTAGAGCGCCTCGGTGAAGGATCTCTAGACCGAGTTTTTGTTGCAGATCCACTTTTACTTGCTGAAGTCGACCTCACAGATACTCGCTACAATAAAAACACATAACGTTTCATCATTTCCCCCTAACTCTATGTGTTAAGATATATACACACATAACTGGGATCAGCCTTAAAGCGATCATGCAAACCAGCGATCACGGCACATTCAAATATAAATTATAGTGCGCCAGGTCTATTGAATGCGTTATACTCCAGTCGTGGGTTCGAGTCCCACCGCAGGCTAGATTTTTCTAGCCCACTCTTAATGAACGCTTCAAGGTTGATCCCAGTTATAAATGTATGTATATATCAACACATGAGTTGGAGGCAAAAAATGGACATTAAGCAAGTGAGGCAAAATATTCCAAATTATGCAAAGGCAGGCGTTGCTCTACATGGCCACGATATAAATAGAACAAGCTTAATAGAAAATCAAATTCATAAAAATAAAGCTAATAAATATTACAAAACGCCTATAAAACGAAACTTGACTTACATCGGCCGACAGCTGACCTGGAACGCTGGAATCAGAACTTGAATCGGATTTCGCCGAAGTGTTTCTACTAAATGTAGAATAACATTTATTAGCAACTTTTATTTTTGATCACAAATGTTATATATTTTATTACCTTGGACGTGTGCTGGCAGTGGACGTCTTACGGGTTCTGAAACAGTAACAATTTAAACATGTATTAGCTAAAAAAGGCCTGTCGACTATTTCGTACAGTGCGTTGTAAGATATATGTACAAAATTTACAAGTTCTGCATAAATTTATTTTCTTCGACTTTATGATACTAAAAAACAATTTTCCATGTATGTTTGTTAAAACGCACATCTGTACCCTTTTTCATTAAATGCAGACGAATTCGGTTAATCACATAATCAGTTTGCCAACCTTATTAAAGCAGTTATATGGATTATGCGACTAAGCGAACGTCTTTCTCAACAAACGGCTACGGGTGGGTATTTACACTCACTATGCTCTTAACAGAATTGGCCAGTACACTGTAGTGGTATTTGGTCAAAAAAGTTTTTATGGTGCCCCATTTAATCTAAGCATGTTTTTTATCCTACTAAATAAACTTTCTTACCTTGATGTGGGATTGGGGAGATGTTTGTTTGTAGATTGCTTGCGAACTGCCGGACTTTTCGGCGCCTGAACAAAAAATAAATAGTTACTATTTTCATGAAGAAAGCAATGAAAAACAACTGCTTGGTAAAGCCAGATTTGCACAGTCAAAGCCGCAGTCAGAGCAATAGGTTTAAGAATAGGTCTGTGCCGTTACAATAGCTCTTTACAAAGGGTTAAACTAAGATTTTTTATCCGAATTCAACTCCTAAAGTCTAATAACCAGCATCCCTACGATTGTAGTAAAAAATGATTGTTATTTATTTCTTTGTAAACGGCAAATGAAAACGTTTAAGAGCATTTTTTATCTAAAATGGACTAAAAATCTCCTGAAGATTTTGTTTACCCTCGAAAGGTAAGCATTCAGTACTATTAGGAGTCGGCCTGTCAGAGGGTCAGATACTGCTCAATCAATTGATTCTAAGTATTAGGAGTCGGAGTTGAAACCTTAAAACTCTCTTTATCCCATAACCTTGGGCGGAGGTTGTAAATGAAGATTTCAAAAAGGGCAAAAAATGACACAAAGTGGAGACAAAAACTAGTCAAAACTAAAAAATTATTAACATACTTCAATTTTTTTCGCTTCCTCCAATTCCTGTTTCAACCACAAAGGAGTGAGATCAAGCTCAGAAGCTTCTGAACTTGTGTCGTCATTACTACTCTGTGATTGCTGAAATGAAGGCACCTGGACAAATGTGACCGGGGTTACAAAAAGTGGTAAACGTTTGTCGCTACAGCTGTTTGATTTTATTTTAGAAACAACAACAGTTTGACTTGATTGTGCTGGAGTGTACTTAGGTATGAAAGGATGCGAGGGCAAAGTGTTTATAATTAAAATGTTGCATGCTTTGTGTACGAGTCTTATATGGTTGGATGTCACATATGTCCACTTGTTATCACAAACATGGACAGACAGACAAACACTCACAAAACCTGGTACCTTTGCAATAACACAAAATCTCATACACGCATATAAAGATACACATGTTAACTTGTACAGAAGACTTGTACACAAACATACCTCCTTAAAAACTGTTACACAAGCACACATCTACAACCATACAGAAAGTAATAGAAAACACACACACATACACACACACAAGGAAACTGGTACACAAACACACAAACAACCACAAAAGATACATCTATAGAACACTTCATACAAACACAACAAACAAAATGTTGCGACTGTACACAAATACAGGCATAACCCCGCATACAAACACCCAAACATGGGACCTGGTATACACACAAATGTCTAAATCAGATTTTCTGCTAACCTTAAGGCTTTGGATACTTGTCTTATCTTTCAGTGATTTTCTTCTCTTTTCCATTGCAGGATTTGCAGGTTGTGCGACTGGAGCGTTGGTTTCAACCAGGACAAACAGCTTGTCTTGAAACGGGATGATGTTGTCAAGAAAAGCAGATAAACCTTGGGACGGGTTTTGGGAATTTCTAGTGGAAATGAAAAGTTCATAATTTGCACACTAACTCGAACTGACTTGCAGTTTATAAAAACAATATTTATTTTTTAATTTAGTTCATAAAATTACATTCATTAAAGGCACACAACTGAAAAAAATCAAAACTTAGTACATGATAAACTGACTTATAGACACAAGTACATAAGACTGTAATGAACTTTCTTTTATTTTTACGTAACACACAAGATTTGTTTGCTTTTTTTCACCACTATGTTAAAGTGTTCCATAAAAGACCCCAACAGTTGGGAATACTCATGAAAATATACTATAGCAAACAACCCGTGCAGCATAAAACTGTTAGACTTACTGAATATTTAAAATTGGCAGTGGGGTATAAAATATCTCTGGCAGTTTCAAGGCGTGGCTGTCAGGATCTAAAGAATCTAAAAAATTAAAAAAAATTAACATTACACAAATCTACCAATTAAAAAATGCCTAAAACAGGCTAATTACATAAAAACTAACTAAAACCTTGCCACAATCAAACAATTACCAGTCCCCCCCCCCATTACACAAATCTACCAATTAAAAAATGCCTAAAACAGGCTAATTACACAAAAACTAACCAAAACCTTGCCACAATCAAACAATTACCAGTCTTACCTTCTATAAAAAAAATCATCACACAAATCTGCTAATCAACAGAAATTGTCTAAAACTAACCAACCATTGTTTAGTCTGTAACAAACCAGAACTTTGATACTTAAACAAAAAACGATAATTTTACCTTCTACATTGACGTCTTGAAAACTGGATGCTCTACTGACACATTCAGACACTGCGTCTTGTTGGTAACTAGTCAAAAATTACACAGACATATATCAGTCAAGATGTTTACCCTCTTAGTCATGTATTGATTAGACTATTATATATCATTTTAATGGGTAACACAAAACCTGACACATTTTTGGAATGTTTAATTTGAAAAAATGATTGATTAAAATTTGTTTAAATTAGTTTTTTCTGCAGACAATGTTTTCAAAAAAAGATCTGTTTTCAATTTAGTCATTATTTTTGTCAGGTAGTGCAGATAAATTGATTTTTAAACAAACAAAATTTATATTCCTCAGGTTTTTTTTTAAGGTTTGGTTTGGGTGACCGCTAAGTAGTTTTAAGAGACCGCAAGTGTTTCATTTAAATACCAAAAAATAGCCATTTCCAAATTTTGGGAAACCGCTGGAGAAATCCGAAACGGTCCCCCAAAACACCTTAAAAAAACACTGTTCCTGCCACAAAATATAATAAATGCCGAAAATATACATGTTTAACAATATGAAGGATCAAAATCAACAGTTTTTCCAATATATATATTGAAAACCCACCTTGATGCACTTCTGATACTTAAAGTACTGGCTGTGCTGAATGACCTTTTGTGACTTGTTTCACCTTTTGGTGGTTGCAAGTGACTGTTAATATTGTTGTTGTCTATCGGGCCAAACCTTGTACCCCAGTATAAAATGTTTCCACTGTCACAGCCAACCACTGTGTACGTATTTCCACAGGCAACAACCTACCAAAAATGCAAATTCATAAGATAAAAAATGCACGGTGGCACTAAATAGCCCATGATACTGCATGTTATCACACGGCAAGATGTTGTAAAGGACTTGAATATTCTTTCACAAAAATTTTAATTTTGCGGACTTTTGAAAGCATTGACGGTTAGAGCTATTCGGTTCAGGGGATGGTTTGAATTTTAAATTATACTAGAATTATACCCTTGTTGGGGCTTGTATTCTCACATTTAACATACCATGCAGTATTCTAAGCGGAATACCATGCGGTAACATACAGTATTTAGTACCAACCAAAAATGCATATGGTATTTAAGGGTGGTCTAAGCATAATATAATGAAGGGACACATTAGGGCTTGGAAAATACCTGGCAGGCCACAAAGGAGGAACTCTTTTGTAACAAAGGCCTGAATTTCCTGTTCTAATCGACTTTATGTTTTGAGACCCAAATGTTATTACCACAAGGCAGTGGCACCTCTGCTAGCACTCAGGTACAACTGTTTTCAAGTCACTTTGAGTGGCAATGTTTTCAACCAAGAGAAAAAACACAGGTTTATGTCATTATTAAAAGCAAAATGCCTTATTGCCACACAATCTAAACATTTTGACCTGCTATTTGATAGTACCCCCCCCCCCACTAAGGATTTCTTGTAAAGTGATATCAAGTAAAAAAGCATCAAAAAAAGTGTTTCTTTGTAGTTGGTACTCTGCCCAATTTGGTTCTATTGCTTACCTGCCCATAACCAACACTTGGCCAGACTCGGTCAAAACCACTGTATGACCCCCCCCCCTTCTAATCGACTTTATGTTTTGAGACCCAAATGTTATTACCACAAGGCTGTGACACCTCTGGTAGCACTCAGGTACAACTGTTTTTAAGTCACTGTGAGTGGCAATGTTTGCAACCAAGAGAAAAGACACAGGTTTATGTCGTTATTAAAAGCTACATGCCTCATAATATAAACGTTTTAACCTACTATTTGTTTTGATGGTGAGTATACTGTTTAAGGCTACTGCAATTAATTCAATGATTGTATGCAAAAAAGCTGTGTAAAGAATAATGATACTTTTCAGCCTGTTACTTCCAAACAAATTGGAGTGCTGTAAGGTACCCCCCCCCCATGATTGTATGCAAAAAAGCTGTGTAAAGAATAATGATACTTTTCAGCAACACACTGGAGTGCTGTAAGGTGGCTACACTGGTCTATACAATGAATGTCTTGGCACCAGCTGCATTGATAAGACCTTTTAGGTTAAAAACAGTGTGCACTGTCTGCAGCTCACATTAAAAAATAAGATTACAAAAAGTGTACTGAGGGATTTAACACTGGGATATTGGGTTTGTATTAAACTTTTATAACACTAACTAGTCAAGTTTCAGAATAATCCCCCCCCCCAGCTCACATTAAAAAATAAGATTACAAAAAGTGTACTGAGGGATTTAATACTGGGATATTGGGTTTGTATTAAACTTTTAAAACACTAACTAGTCAAGTTTCAGGAAAACTTTGTGTGAATTTGAACAACTTACAGTAACTCCTTCATCCTTTAATGATTTGATCAAATAAGGTGAAGGCTTCTGTTTTGCATCTTTTGTTGCCATTTGACCATCTTTATTACTGTAAAAAATTGTTGATTAAAATAAAATGTCTTAAATTGAGTCCAACCCATCAGGTTTCACCATGTTAAAATCATTGCCAAAAAAATAACTGCTCAAGGAAGCACAACTGGGCGATACAGAATTAGAACTCATAAATTTGTGAATACAAGGCAGTCACGCTAAACACTCGGCCATCTTGGTGACTTAAATTTTTACTTTTTATCAACTTGTACAATAATTTTGTTTAGCACTAAGGATTTCTTGTAAAGTGATATCAAGTAAAAAAGCATCAAAAACAGTGTTTCTTTGTAGTTGGTACTCTGCCCAATTTGGTTCTACTGCTTACCTGCCCATAACCAACACTTGGCCAGACTCGGTTAAAACCACAGTATGATTTTTACCCATTGCAACATCAATTACAGCTTTAATGGATTTAAGAGCAGTTGGAACTTTCTTGTTTTCTACTTCAGTCTGCAAGTAAAAATGCAAGTTTAGGCTAAAAATGTGGCAGGACCTGCAACTTTTGAAATTGAAATGTGATTAGACAATTAAATATATGCAGACTGTTAAATGTCAAATCGGGATACCTTTTTTAGTTTGCTGTGAAATGCCATGAGGAAACCAGTGCGCTCATTTAGACCCAATTTGTTATAGTTGTTATTTCCACAAGCAAGCAGGGTACCGATTTCTGAAGAAGTGCAAAACACTCTCTTAACAAACACACATACACTCACAATTCATTAGAACAAATTTTCACATCTAGGTGAATTGTCTTTACAACTATTGGTATTTTTTGCCAACCAGGATGGTATATAGGTTAAAGAAATTGACAATAAAAATGTGTGGGAAATGAATTAACTAGTCAAACAAAAACAATAGATTTAGTAAGCTGAAGATACTCAATGGGGATGTCATTGCCAACAAACTCGAAATGGAAGCACCTCATTGCAGTAACAAATTCCAGTTACAAAATTGGCATCATGGTGACTAATAGGTTGCAGCAAGTTTGCATGAACCTAACAATCTTTATTTTAACAAATGGAGTCTTTGTTTTCAATTTTTGTTTTACAAAAAATATTTTATTATAACAAAAGGTGTGCAAAAACATCCCAGTTGTAGACATTGTACAAAAACTTGCCCATCTTTGCCACAAAGCAATTTTTACCAGTTATAAAGATGGTGGCATCACATGCACATCGAACATCTCGTATCGGTTGACTGACGTTGATTTTTGTTGGTTCTATGACATCTTCTTCATCACCTGTGCCAAGTCGACCATGACCACCACATCCCCAAGCATAAGCCTACAAAAGCAAATCCTTCCTATAAATCAAATTTCTTCGCATAGATATTTAACTTTAGTTATTCAGCCATTTTCAAACTAAAACATTTTGGAAAAAAGGTTATCAAATCTGTGATAAGAATGTTTTAACAGAGAACATGTAAATGCAACAGAAATATATCTTGCTTCGCATTTAAAAGTGAAAGGAGATTTCTGTTAAAATCCTAGGCAAACTCCATCCAATTACATAACTGGTCATATTGGTATAAAGCAGGGGGCCCCCCCCCCAACATTTTGGAAAAAAGGTTATCAAATCTGTGATAAGAATGTTTTAACTGAGAACATGTAAATGCAACAGAAATATATCTTGGTTTGCATTTAAAAGTGAAAGGATTTTTCAGTTGAAACCTTAGGCAAACTCCATCCAATTACATAATAAACTGGCCATATTGGTATAAAGCAGGGGTCGTCAACGCGAGGTGGGTTTTTTATGTCACGCCAACCAATTCGCATGTTTATATTTACGTAATAATTTAACATTTTACACTGCTTGTTTATAGATTTTATCATGTCATTGTCTTAAAATTCAGCCCTACATTCACAAAACACTCTGCTTTCTCTTTATTATTGATATCAGCTGGGACGAACCACTATTATTCAAAAAAATGTTGGCATGCGAGGTTGTTAACACATGGAAATAACAAGTAAATTGAAACACATTGCCTAAACGGTTGCCGACCCCTGGTATAAAGTATTGTACTACCTGCTTTGTATTTTGCTCATGTATCCACAGAAATATAAATTTTATTTACAATCTTTACATATGTGTATGTGTATCTCAAACTTTTTTCTGTTGAAGGCAAATATACCAACAAACATTACATACTATGCCATCAGTTCCAAGAGCAATGACGTGGTTATCTCCACAAGACACAGACATAACATCAAAAGGAAGCAGGGCTTCGATAAGACGAGGACTCGTACACCGACTAATGTCACCATGGCCGAGACACCCTTGCTGACCGTCGCCACATGTCATGGCAATTCCATTGTCCGACACAAACACGCTGAAGTTGGCACCACAACTGACACTATAAGCAACAATACAATTTATATGTATAAAATAAATTTATTGGAACACACTATATACGGATCTGTTCATAAGTTTTATAATGAAAATAATGTCTTGAATAGACATAATAAGCAACATGCTTTTCGGTTCAAATGAGCATTTGCCGAAATGTTAGAAAAATAAAGCATGTCACTATGTCTATTTGGGCAGTTATTTTCTTTGTTAAATTGGTTACCTGTTCAAATATATAACCCTGTGGTTTACTTCCTTAGATTGTGTAGTTTTATTGTGCGTACAGGTGTTTAAAAATATCACAAGTGTGATCTATTTTGTTCTATTACAGTTTAGGATTTCATGCAATTAAATGAAATACGCAAATAACCAAATTGAATTTTTTGGTCAATGCAATGTCACCAACTCAAAAACAGCACACAATTTAGCATTTCAAAAACCCCCCCCCCACCACAACTGACACTATAAGCAACAATACAATTTATATGTAAAAATAAAATTATTGGAACACACTATATACGGATCTGTTCATAAGCTTATAATGAAAATAATGTCTTGAATAGACATAAAATCCCCCCCCCCAGTGGTTCTCAACTAGTGGTCCATGATGACTTTTTGGGTGGTCCACAGCCAGCCCCCCCCCCGTACCAAGCGGTACACCAGTGGTTCTCAACTAGTGGTCCATGATGACTCTTTGGGTGGTCCACAGCCAACATGGACTACTGCAACATGGATTTGGTGCATCTCTTTAGTAACTTACTTTATAATTGATTTTCCCTTTAAGGCTTCTACCAACTGAGGTTTGGGAACTGTTTCCAAGTTCCCATGGCCCAATTGCCCATAGCTGTTGTCTCCCCAGGTGTAAACGACTCGGTCCATCGCCACGACAACCACATGATTTTGACCAACTGCCACCTGCAAAAAATGTCAAAATAAAATTGGTTGTGTTAGACTATATTACCATTGCACATACACTATGGCCCATCCTAAAAAGGATATTCACAATCACAATGAACTTAGGAACACAATTCATGGCTTTAAAAATTCAGACAAGAAACACACAAGCCAAGACATTTGCAAAAAAACATTACATTTCGTCTTATGTCATTCGTAATGTTTTTTGTTTTTACAAGACAGATAGGTAAATTGCTAATTAGCTGTAGGGGCAAACATAGCATTCAATTCAATATGCTTAGTAGAGTGCGTAATATGTTTAAAAATGTCCATACTTTATTTAATAAGACATTGCTTACTATTGCTCTATTTAAAAGGGCAATTGGGGTAATTTAAGGTGGGGCCAAAGAATGAAATGTAATGATCCATATACAACAGTTTCATGTAACACAAATTATTAAAATTACATTCAATTCAGTCACTTTATACATATTTGGCAAATTTCTATGACTAGCCACTTTAATTTAGACATCAATTGCAAATCAGTATCTTTGTGGAAAAAACAAACATAAAAATCATATCAATGCACCTGTTTAATTTTGATTTTTGAAGGAAGGCCATCAACTAGTGAAATATTCATCATACTTGTGTTGTAGGAATACAAAACCGATCTTGTTCCCTCTGCTTGCTTTCGTTCCCCTGAATTTCTTGATCCAGGGGTTATATGGGGTCGTATCTGATTTGGATATTGTGATAATAACGCAGGGACATGGATCTGTTCCAGTTGAAAAGCTGATGGTCTTTGTCTAAAACAGATAATTGCAGTTTTACATTACGAAAAGTTTATATCGTTTAGAGCAGGGGCGTGCAACATACGGCCCGCGGGCCACACTCCAGCCCGCAAAGCTATTTAGTGTGGCCCCCACCAACACACTGATTAAGATAAAAAATGCAATTCTTCTGGGAATTTAGCAAAATTTTCCACTAGTTTTTGGTAAATCTCCTAGGTTGCTATACTATACGTAACAAATATAAGCTAAATCAGCGTTTTCCANCTATACGTAACAAATATAAGCTAAATCAGCGTTTTCCAACCGGTGGATCATACAGAAGTTACAGCAAGTAGCCTACTTCACCGAATGTGACATAACAATTCCCTTTATCTAGTAAAGAATTATTTTGTTACGAAAGTCAGTTTTGCGCTGAAACTATGTATGTTGTAGAATAAATTTATTGATGCTTTTGGAGGAATTTCGAATTTATTGTGCACATGAAAAAAAGTTATGTGGCCCTCACTTGAGGTCCGAAATTGGTTATACGGCCCAACGACGAAAAATGTTGCACACCCCTGGTTTCGAGTAACTACGTATGAATGACTTTAATCTATTTATTTTAACAAAATTGACGTTTTCTGAAAATTTTGTGATTTATTCTAAAATTACTTTATGATTTCCCCCCCCCCTTAGTGTGGCCCCCACCAACACACTGATTAAGATAAAAAATGCAATTCCTCTGGGAATTTAGCAAAATTTTCCACTAGTTTTTGGTAAATCTCCTAGTCCCCCCCCCCCCCCCCCCCCCCCCCCCCCCCCCCCCCCCCCCCCCCCCCCCCCCCCCCCCCCCCCCCCCCCCCCCCCCCCCCCTAGCCTACTTCACCGAATGTGACGTAACAATTCCCTTTGTCTAGTAAAGAATTATTTTGTTGCGAAAGTCAGTTTTGCGCTGAAACTCTGTATGTTGTAGAAAATAAATTTATTGATGCTTTTGGAGGAATTTCGAATTTATAGTGCACATGAAAAAAAGTTATGTGGCCCTCACTTGAGGTCCGAAATTGGTTATACGCCCCAACAACGAAAAATGTTGCACAACCCTGGTTTCGAGTAACTATGTATAAATGACTTTAATCTATTTATTTTAACAAACTAGACATTTTCTGAAAATTTTGTGATTAATTCTAAAATTACTTTATGATTCAAGTGGGGTACAACCTGTAGATATATTTAAGCAACAAGGACACTACATACAAAGGACATATTTTTAACCACCAACATGCAAAAAACATGCTAAAATGTTGCTTTATTCACTAATAATGTCCACGGCTTTTTTAAACATTTAGTGGTAATCGCTTTATGTTTATGCTACTTTAATTGAAATGGAAATTTTGTTAATGAACCCCCCCCCCATGCAAAAAACATGCTAAAATGTTGCTTTATTCACTAATAATGTCCACAGCTTTTTTAAACATTTAGTGGTAATCGCTTTATATTTATGCTACTTTAATTGAAATGGAAATTTTATGACGTAGGTACATGTATTAAATAAAGTATGTCTTTATTACGAGGGGCAATTGTGTACTTATGGTGACTTATAATTTGACTAAAAATTGTCATAATTATAGAATTTGCATTTATATTGAGTCACCAAGAATAAATAATTACCTAAACTGGCAAGGTAAATGGTTTAAATATAGATAAAAAAATATGCTTAGCATATAGGTAAAATTTATTTAGGATATTGACATAAAGATGGTTCACTAAAGTACAGGTACTAAAACAACTTAAACTTATAAAAACAATACTGAAAATATAAAACAAAACAACAAAAATGACTCAAAACATATGAATGTCACAGTTTGAAACTGATGACGAAAAAACAAATAGGAAAGTAAAATTTACATATAATATGAAAAACGAAATAATTCATGCTTAATGGATCACAAACACCAGTATTTACCTCCACATTGTTTACATTGAAAACCTGAAAATAGCAATCAAATTTATTCCAAAAACTACTATAATATGTAGATGCTTACACTAGCCAATATGGCCTATCTCTTGTCACCAGCTGCAATGAAAGTGTTCACTGTCTGCAGCTTACTGAAATATTATTTAGGTAATACCCCCCCCCCACTACTATAATATGTAGATGCTTACACTAGCCAATATGGCCTATCTCTCGTCACCAGCTGCAGTGATGAGACATTATAGGTCGAAACAGTGTGCACTGTCTGCAGCTTACTGTAATATTGTTAGGTAATAATCACTATATATATGCCCCCCCCCCCTCTATGCCAAAGATGTATTATTTATTTATTTTTTTGAACAGTGTGACCATAATCATATGACAAAGGTAGAAACTACGTTTTGCTGCCTATTTGTTACTAAAAGCAGTATTACCAATGACCTAAATCTTTTAAAATGATTTCATTGATTGTTTTTTGTTTTTTAGCCCGCAAATGGTGCCATGAGCAAAAATGCAATTCGTTTGTGTTCTGCATGTTGAAAAACCTTGTATTATGTAAAACAAAATTAATATGGCATGATTTAGATATCTACAATATCCTAACTTACTCAGGGTCTTTGTGTAGCATATCCTTGACCAATTTTCTCATTTCCGACGAGTAATCACCACGAATTGGGGCAATTTGGCCATTCATGATTTTATTGACTAGCGCTGGAAGGTTAGTGCCTTCGAAAGTTCTTTGTAGCGTTGCCATCTCATATAAAATACAGCCAAGAGCCCAAATATCTGATTTTTCGTCATATGGTTTGCCTTCGCATATTTCGGGTGATATGTAATATGGAGTTCCTGCAAAAATGTGAAAGTGCTTTTTATGTTGATCCTTAAAATAATGTAAACATAGACAACATGTATACAAGATATGATATTGCATACACAAAACAGTTTATATATGTGCATCAAACAACATGCAAAATTTAGGTATAGCATAAAGAATGGGTAGTGGTCTTTTATTAAATCATACTTCTAATTGAAGAAAATGGAAATTTTGTAAGTTATCTTGCAAGTAAAAAAATATTTTTTAGGAAACCTGTTCCAAATACAAACACAATAAACACTTAACAAATGATATGCTTCCGTAATACAAAATCTCCATGCAATAAACTGGATTGTAATTATGTAAAATATATTTTTAGCTAATAAAAAAAATTGCCTCGTTCAAACCAAATAATACAAACCCAATTTTATATTTAACATACAAATAAAGTCCTTGTTTACAATTCCAAGCCTTGACAATGGTACTTCAACCCCCCCCCCCCCCCCCCCCCCCCCCCCCCCCCCCCCCCCCCCCCCCCCCCCCCCCCCCCCCCCCCCCCCCCCCCCCCCCCCCCCAATTCCGAAGTCACCGATCTTCACAAAGCCGTCTTTGGTGAGAAAAATATTGGCTGTCTTTAGATCACGATGAAGTACTTTTTGTTTGTGCATATAGTTGATCCCACATACAATTTGCACAAACTTGGTCAAAATCTCTTTCTCTTCTAAAGGAGATTCCTACAAAAGAAAAAAAATAGGTTTTGCACAAAATTTAACCCTCCAATAGTAGCCATCTTAATTTTGACGAATGTTGAGACTAACTGGTTCAGGAAGAAAAAATCAAACCCCCCCCCCAGTTAATTTATTTTCGAACAGTGTGACCATAATCTTATGACAAAGGTAGAAACTACGTTTTGCTGCCTATTTGTTATTAAAAGTATTTTTTTAAATGATTTCATTGACTGTTTTATGTTTTTTTTAGCCTGCAAATATTGCCACGAGCAAAAATGCAATTCGTTTGTGTTCTGCATGCTAAAAAAAGGTTGGAAAACCTTGTATTAGGTAAAAGAAAATTAATATGGCATGATTCATATATCTACAATATCTTAACTTACTCAGGGTCTTTGTGTAGCATATCCTTGACCAATTTTCTCATTTCCGACGAGTAATCACCACGAATTGGGGCAATTTGGCCATTCATGATTTTATTGACTAGCGCTGGAAGGTTAGTGCCTTCGAAAGTTCTTTGTAGCGTTGCCATCTCATATAAAATACAGCCAAGAGCCCAAATATCTGATTTTTCGTCATATGGTTTGCCTTCGCATATTTCGGGTGATATGTAATATGGAGTTCCTGCAAAAATGTGAAACTGCTTTTTATGTTGATCCTTAAAATAATGTAAACACAGACAAAATGTATACAAGATAGGACATAGCATACACAAAACAGTTTATATATGTGCATCAAACAATATGCAAAATTTAGGTATAGCATAAAGAATGGGTAGTATTCTTTTATTAAATCATAGTTCTAATTGAAGAAAATGGAAATTTTGTAAGTTATTTTGCAAGTAAAATATCATTTTTTAAGCACCAGTTCCAAACACAAACACAAAAAAACTTAACAAATGACTTCTGTAATACAAAATCTCCATGCAATAAACTGGATTGTAATTATATTTTTATAATTACAAAATATATTTTTAGCTGATCAAAAAAAATTGCCTTTTTCAAACCAAATAATACAAACCCAATTTTATATTTAACATACAAATAAAGTCTTTGTTTACAATTCCAAGCCTTGACAATGGTACTTCATATAAACATTTTATACCTAGAACAGTATTTGCGACATTATTTCGACTGGTCATGACTTTGGAAATTCCGAAGTCACCGATCTTCACAAAGCCGTCTTTGGTGAGAAAAATGTTGGCTGTCTTTAGGTCACGATGAAGTACTTTTTGTTTGTGCATATAGTTGATACCGCATACGATTTGCACAAACCCCCCCCCCCCAAAATCTCTTTCTCTTCCAAAGGAGATTCCTACGAAAGAAAAAAATCATGTTTGGCACAGAATTTAACCCCTCCAGTTGTATGCATGTAATTTAGATGAATGTTGAAACTAACTGGTTCAGGAAGAAAAAATAAAGATGTTCCCGGCTCAAAATCAACAAGTTATAAAACCTAAATATTTCACCTACTAAGGCATTGTATGTCAAAAATTCTTTAAAATAGACTTTTGAGTTACAAAAATTGCTACTTTGTTATTATTGCAAAAGCAAATACACAGGTATTGTTGGCAGTTGTGGACATAATAATGTCTGAATCAGACAAAAAACTATTGAAAATGGTTACTTCTTTTTATAAGGTTCATTGATACTGCTCAATTTACCTGTATGTCCAATAGCATGTTTTACCCATGTAATAACATATTATTGTCTATATGTCTTGGCATGCACACGAACTCTATGTGTACATGCCACTATGAGCAACACGCTTTTATCTAATTAATTAATTTATGGTTGATTTTGGATTATATATATTTTATGGGCAACACAGATTTCCTAAGTGCTGAAAATGTGTACAATTGTAAAGAAAACGAGGAAAAAATTTCCCATATAGTTTAAACAAACTTCAAACTTACTCTTTTGTTCAAAAACTGAGCCAATGTCCCATCATCAGCATATTCCATTTCTATCATAAGGACACCATTGGCCTCGAACGTGTCATAATAGCAAATAATGTTTGGGTGGTTGAGCATAGAAAGAACTTTGGTCTGTAAACATGAAAAATTGGAAATCAACAATCCTAATATTTGTTTTTCCAATGTTGACAAAAGCTTTAGACCTCATTCATAGCCATCTGTCTTTCCTGATTGTTTAATTCTGTCATGTTGATTTCTTTTAGCACGACGAGAGAATTATCGTCCTTTTTGCGATAAAGCACAGCTGTTCCGAATGCACCTGGGTTGGATCAACAAAATTGGAGATTTAATAAATCATTTTTTTATTGATAGTTTGTGTAAAACGGTGTAATATAACTGTGACCGGCTGGTCTGGCAATATGTACAAAACTGTGACCTTTTCACATCACAAATAGACATGTTTTTTTTTTTGGTTCAATACAGATGGTGTGGACTGTGGAATATCTATGCTTTGAACCATTTAGCAAAAAGAAAATTTAATACCTTTATTATGTATAGCAGTGTACAAAAAACACTTTTATGTAAGACCGGCTAGGTCGTTTTTTGCAAGAAATAATGCAATCCAACTTTAGCATGTAAGTATATGTGTGTGCTTATGTTCATGACATTAGACAAATTTTATTCTTTTTAACCATTTTGTCTATCCAATCTGATTTTCACATCTTTTCAAAATGAGGTGATTCTAATTATGGGTCTTACCTACAAATCAGTTTAATTGTCTTACAAACATTAGTTTTTAATTTCTGTAAATTTCATGTGTAAAATCCATGGAGTTTGCTAAGTGTCAAAAGCTACAGTACAAAGAGCTTTCAAAAAGATATATTATGGCCGTATTCGTAACATGTAAAATGTTTTCAACTTAATTTTCCCAGACAGCAGGAGTAAAGTCTGTGTCATTTAGTATCTTCAAGGGGAAAATTTTGCACTTTGTGCCAATGGGTGACATATATTTACCTTTGCCGACCATGCGTATTTTTTCAAACACATCCATTGTTTGATAAGTTCCACTACCCCAGTTTCTCAGTTTGTCTGCGGGAAAGTACATCTCCCCGACTGAAAAGCTTTTGTTGTCGACTTCCACAAAAACATCTGAGCCAAGTTGTTCCATTGACAAATGGACAGGTACACCTAAAAATAATTTCTGCCTGTTACTGATTTATAGTTTTGACTTGGATTGTGTGTTTTAATTTGCAACAAAAATATTAATAGGTGGGCTAAATAAGATAGGTGTGTAGTTTATACATTAGTTATAAAAATATTTATTTATTAGTGGGCTGACTTAACTGTAAATTTGCAGATTTAAAAAAAACTTTACACAACTGTATGATAACACTATATACTGATCTGTTCATACATTTAATGGTGAAAATAACGGTCCAAGTGTAGATGTAAAAAGCGACATGCTTTAAATTTCAAATGTTTTGGCAAATGCTCATGCCATCATCAGTGATGAAATATAAAGCATGACACTTTTTGTGTCTATTTGGGCCGTTATTTTCACCATTAAATGTATGATAACTTATAATAAAAAAATTATAAAACATATTTGGTGAATGGGGTAACAAATATATTTATATATACCCCCCCCCCTGTATGATAACTTATAATAAAAAAAATATAAAACATATTTGGTGAATGGGGTAACAAATACATATATATATATACATTGAGAATGTGGTTTCCACTTTTATTTTTTCAACATTTACACATAATGGATCTTAACCCCCCCCCCTTTGGCAAATGCTCATGCCATCATCAGTGATGAAATATAAAGCATGACGCTTTTTACGTCTATTTGGGCTGTTATTTTGACCATTAAATGTATGATAACTTATAATCCCCCCCCCCGTGGTTTCCACTTTTATAATGGATCTTAAATTCATAAGGCAGTGGTTCCCAACCTTTTTTAACAAATTCTTTCCATAAAACTCAAAACATTTTTTGTTCCTCCCTAATATACTATAGATGATAAACCATACAAAGATCATTTAAAATTGGGTCTTTTTTCAACTTCACAGGTTACATTCCCAGAGATGAAGTGTCTATTTACAAACGACATCCACAAAGTAAAGTAAATTCCTCTCCGGTTGGTAACTACTCTCATAGGGTCATGAAACTTAGCATTTTTCATATGTTTTACTTGTGGCATCATATATAATAGCGTCAACAATGAAGTACACAATTGTATGAAGCACAAAACAATTTTGGCCTACCCAGTAGTCTTTGTAGCGATGCAACAAAGCCATCTTGTTGACAACCCATTGCAATAAAGTCAAGACGGCATTGTGGTTTCCTTTCAACAAACTTGTCAAAAAGTATCTTGAAAAACTTGCCTAGAAAAGGGCAGCAATTTAATACTATACTACCTTTAATTCATACATATATATTTATCAATGTTTTGTTTTGTATCAAGCACTAAAACAGTTCAAAACATTTACATGACTGAAAGTGTTGCCAATTTTTACAGATCCTAAATTACCAAAACACACTCAAGTGTCCAAAAGTAAAATATAATTGTTATGTAAGCTGTAAGTTCACATGTTTTACTCAAATCACAAAACTTCTATGCAAGAATGAAGGTTTGAACTAGTCACTCAGAAAAAAACTGCATTACTATGTTACCTGCACCCAGTGGTGGGATTCAAATTTTTTGTCACTCGGTTCTATGGCAAAAGTCATTTTCAGCTGGTTCTGTTACAAAAAGTCCATTGACAGTAACCAGTAATTCTGACCGGTTCGCTGATCTCATAAAATTTAGTGAGATGGTTCTACAGAAGCAGTGCTAACCGGCTGAATCCCACCACTGCCTGCACCCATACTACAAAAAGCAGATATGTTTGCAAGAGTTTTCATACCTGGACCAAACTTGGATGAAAGGTTGGTGTTAACCCCTAAAACCCCTTGATTATTCTTCAAAGGTGCCATGAGCATTCCGTTGGGTTTGCAAGTAACCATTAAAGCAACAGAAGAAACCTACGAGAAACCACAATAATAAAATTTTCAAAAAAGTGTTATGTGATAAAGATAGGTACATTGGGTGGCACAAATTAAAAATTTTCATCAAAAAAACAAAAACAAATTTCAGATGTTTGTAGCTTGTTTACAAATAAAGCATAATGTGAAAAAACATGAATTTGTATTAGAAATTCAATTCTGTGGAACATCTCTTAGAGATTTTAATTCCTATATTATAACCATCCTTCTGTAAACTAAAAAATACAAGGCACAGGGGACATAATTTAAACAAAAATGTCCCCTTTTATGCAATGTAAATATGATGTAACAGTTCATGTAACTTGCTAACACAAAATAGTGGACTGCAAATATAACAATTATAATTAAATAGTTCACATGCAGTATTCCTCAGTACATTTAATAACATTTGTTTATTGTTTTATTGGTCATTTTCTGTATTAGATGATAGACAGATTTCGTCAGACCAGTAACTGTTTATCACTTACTTTTTGGCCATCATCCAATGAACAACAAATCAACGCCAGTAATGAGTCAAATGTAACAGTTTCATAGTTATACAAAACTACAATCACATCATTGTTGACAGACTTCTCCAGAACAGCAGCTAATTTGCATTTGCTCGACACAATCAACAATTTCATGGGAACTTCTTTCACGCTAAAAACATTTTTGTTAAGTTAAGTGTTTGAAACAGTAGTATAGCATATAAATTTACCCCCCCCCCCCCCCCCCCCCCCCCCCCCCCCCCCCCCCCCCCCCCCCCCCCCCCCCCCCCCCCCCCCCCCCCCCCCCCCCCCCCCCCCCCCCCCCCAATCCAGTTAATCGCATAACAGTTAATCACAGATTTTGCTGAACTGCATTAGAATCCTAACCAAGAAATAATAGGAGAATTGTCCACTAAGTCGCATAATCCATTAGTCCACCATGGGGCTGCCTGTTTTATCGCAAGTCCATTGAGTCATTTTTTATTTTATTTTTTTAGACTTGGGCAGT
The DNA here is from genome assembly GCA_003260075.1 of Phallusia mammillata. Lineage (NCBI taxonomy): Eukaryota > Metazoa > Chordata > Ascidiacea > Phlebobranchia > Ascidiidae > Phallusia > Phallusia mammillata. The sequence goes on from QLIY01000342.1 coordinate 153,286, forward strand.
TGGGGACCGCTATTTTGTTCAGCTGGAGCAATACCACAAAATGCATTGCAGAGCATACCTTTGCTTGTTTATAATGGTTGTGAGTTCTTTTGCTTCCAGTCCATTGACAGATCTGGAAACTTTTGCTGTTTTGTCTCT
>QLIY01000343.1:0-18956 GCA_003260075.1 Phallusia mammillata
ATTCTATTTTGGACGTCGCGAAATAAACAGTGAACGCTCGCCTCACTATAATGAACCTTCATCGAACGCCTGAATCAGCGTTGGCTGACCTCCGGGGTTCGATCGAACCCAGTTATGCATCCCCATTGCACATATTATTACGGTTTCTATGTTTCCCGCCAGTAGCCCTAACTTAACATCACGTGAATATAGAAACAACTTTGAATCAGGTTAAGGTAACAACACTTTCATCACATTTTAACCCGGACAAAATTTCAGAATATTATTTTTTGTCAGCATGAGGTCACGATAAAAAAGATCTTGTCATTACTTCAATTTTTTTGCAAGTAAAATAATAATAAAAATGATTGTCAGTAGCCAGTGGTTTTCTATAACGTCAGATTCATTGAGTTTTCGATGCAGACTCCCTAAATTTTAATTCATGCTGTCTCTTCGTTGAGAACATGTTGTACACAAACCAGGACACTAAGAAATCGGGTAAAGCTTCAATCACCTTGCCTTGGATAGCGTGGGATAGACATCCATATGAACGTCGACATCTTCCGATCGTCTTCAAGGCAGAACTGACATAGTTTGCTGGAGTTAATACGATCAAATTTGTAGAAGGATTATGTGTCATCTTGGTACTGACTGTGAACGGCATTATGCTCATTGAGATGATGCCTTTGTCTGAGTATTCTGAATGCATGCACTTGGAAAAGCAGTCCACAAACATCTTTGTTGCGGAATACATGGACACAAAGGGGGTAGGATAAATGCCACCGGCAGAGCCCATGTTGATAACGATGCCTCTTCTTTTTTCCACCATTTGAGGCAAAATAATCTGCGTCATTTTTGCCAATGACTCAGCATTAACAGCTATCACCTTTTCCACCATTTGAGGTTGATCAGCAAATTCAAGAAATGTAAGTGGTTCGAAGCCTGTCCCAACATTATTTACCAGAGTGCCGACATCAAGCCCTTCTAATTCTTTCGCGATGTTTTGGTAAATATCAGAACGACCAAAGTCAACAGCTATACACCTTGTTTCAACGTTGTATTCTTTAGCCACCCCAGTTGCAACATTTTTCACTTTTTCTGGGTTCCTACTGATTATTACAACGTTTTGACCAAGAGCAGCTAGTTTCTTAACAAAGGCAAGTCCAATCCCATCTGTTCCTCCAGTAACAACCGACCATTTTCCATATTTATGAAAGTCAGGGAATTTTCCAAGCCAGTAGATGTATACCAAATTCCAACATCCCCACACAAAGTTTAATAAAACACAACCCGCCACAAGTTGGGCAAAACATTGAAACCCACAAAGATTTTCCAAAAATGCCATTAGCAGGCTATAAATGTTTTGTATCAGATAATTCTGCAGAAGAAAAAAAGCGTTTGTTGTAATGTTGATATACAGGGGCATTTTACACAAAGCTGTCATATTAGACTGAGTTTCACTAATAAATTTACACCATTGTTGGAAATCTGCAAAACTTATCACAGATTCACATAATGAGTACGGGGGGGGGGAAGAAGAAAAAAAAACGTTTGTTGTAATGTTGATATACAGGGGCATTTTACACAAAGCTGTCATATTAGACTTTTTTTCACTAATAAATTTACATCATTGTTGGAAATCTGCAAAACTTATCACAGATTCACATAATGAGTACACAGCAGTTAATTTATAAAGATATAGCAGAAATACATACGTCAACTGTAGGAAATAATGTTAGTTATTTTTTCAATGTTTGAAAATAGATGCAGCCTGCTAGTTTTTAACCCTGATCCTACCATAAAATCTGCCTTGAATTAAATGTTGCCAATGCGTCTAAAAGCTGTTTCGTGCATTCATTGCCGTAGAAGTATAATATGCCAATATTTTCGTATTTCATTCCATATGTAGGCTTATATTGACTCGAAGTTATTGAAGCAAGCCGCCTTTCCTTCAACTTCGACACAGCACATGGCTAGACTTTGAACGCAGGCACACTGGCACAGTATGCTATGCAGAGTCTTTCCGGAAAGGGCAACGGTTGATTGCCTAAGGCCGCCATACGAGCAGTTGCCATGAAGAATCAATCATCCGAAACGCGTGAGGGCGTTTCTCAAAATTAGTTGCAGTTTGTTGAGATGACTTGTTTTGCTTTGTATTTGAAGATATATTGAAGTCTAATCTAAGGATTTAGGAAGTCCAAATCTAAAGATTTTGTTCAAAAAGGGAGCAAATCGTTGCAATCAAATAGTCTAATTAATAGTCTGTGCTTTTTTATTTCAGTTATCAAGCGACAAACGAATTCGTCCTTACTGTTGTTTGGCTTTGATATCAGGCTGTTAACAATGTCTTCCAGCTACTTGTTTTTTAGTCGAGTCAGTTTTATTAGCTTATGCAATCGGAACCAATCTTTAAAAACCGCGTGAAGGTGCATTTCCGTCTTTATTTTAGTTTTTTTTTTCGCGGCACAATTTGCAAGCTTCAAATATACAACGTTGTTTAAACAAAATTAAACATGATGCAATATGCGAGACTGGCCACAGTTAAGATCAAAATGATGCTGTACTTTTTTTAAGTACAGCCCTGCAGTTTATCATCAATTCATCAGTTCTACTTGGTAGTCTCTTGGTGCAACCATAGGGTTCGGCATTGCATTTTTAAATTGATCTTACACATTGCTTCATTTGGTTTGTTAAAAGTTTTGTTAATTAGGATTGCTAAAGTTTTTCTTGTTATTCATGAAACAACCTTGGTATTTGGAGTCATTGGGTTATCAACGAACATTTGCTGTGTCCTATTTCTGTTTACCTATTTCTTGATTCATTTTGACCTCTCTCAAAGTTGGATATGGTTTCTTGTTTATTGCTTAAATGCCTCCGTTTTTCAACATGCTGTTCTTATCCACCCATGTTCGACATGTTGCCACACCCAAAGTCGTGTTACCCTTTTGCCACTCGTTTCTAGAGCAAGATTTCACAATTATCTGTCATGTATTTTTGTTCAGATTTGAGACTCAAATTTCAGGCCCCATTACAACACGCTTTCCCCCTTATACTTTTCTGATGGACTAAAATGTTTACCAAAGTTAATTGAGATGGCTATTGACCTTAGATCATATACGTGAGTCTTACTTAATGTGTTCTATAACCTGACGCTGCTCAATAGTTTGACAAAAACTCACTTTTGCGTGGGTTCGTGAGATAAGTTTATTATTATGTAAAAGTATACACACCTGTTAACAATTACACAACTGAGAGGTATTAAGACATGCAAACGCAAACTAAACACACACCTGAACGCCCAATCATGTCATATCCAAACTTCCCACAGTACATGCAAAATCATATACCTTTACACCGACGTCAAACAATTACGCAATTTCATGGGAACATAAAGAAACATGCATTAAAGTAAGAGAAACAAGCGTTACCGAACGAAAAGAGAGGGTGGCTACAAGACACAATCACTGACGCCTTAGGGCTATAACATTATTTTGTTGTTGTCCAGCTAAAGCAGTGGTTCCCAAACTTCATCTACTCGTGTACCATTTTTTGGTTCAGGGGGGGGGGATGTAGCATTTTATAATTTTTTGGATTTTGTTTCAGGCTTTCTTCCTTTTCTTCATTTCGGGCAAAGTAACACGATACACAAACCACGACATCCAAGACTGGGGAACGAATTCCATCAATTTGCCTTGCAGTGCATGGGAAAAACACCCAAACGATCTAGATTCTAGAACAGGGGTGGCCAACCGGTCGAAGCCTAGGAGCCATATTTTTTATTGCGTTACCACAAAGAGCCACATTATACAGGGGGGGGGGCGCATTAAAGTAAGAGAAACAAGCGTTACCGAACGAAAAGAGAGGCTACAAGACACAATCACTGACGCCTTAGGGCTATAACATTATTTTTTTGTTGTCCAGCTAAAGTCATCGCGTACATACAAGTGAAAAACGAAACATTAGGCAAGGGGGGGGGGGGGGGGGGGGGGGGGGGGGGGGGGGGGGGGGGGGGGGGGCATCCATTTTGTCTCATTCTATTACTAACGTGCGGTGAGATTAATGTCTGGTGAATTGCTAAAATCATTTTTTTTTCTTTTTTGCCATTTTGAAGGTTAACTTGACAAAAATTGTTTACTCAAAAGATTTTCCCTGGTGAAAAACTTTGTGGTATTTTCAGCTAATGCGCATGCGCCCCAAACGTAGGCGCCGAGTTTAACAAAAATGCAAAGTGGCGAAACTAAATTCATTGCGACGTCACTAATGCATTTACCACCAACAGTTGCTCAAATCAAACCCAAGACAAACTTCCCATAAAATACAACGTTCGTCGTAACCCGAAAACCAACGGATTGAAGCACTATTATTTTACATGGAACACTTTGTTGTAAATATTGCTGTTGCTTTGTGTCTCATTCGCATTGTACGCAACAATAAGCAACCATTCATTGTTCAACAATTGAATATATGAGATCACAATCAAGACATTTGCCACAAAAGGTTGCAGTTTTAAGGCAAGGTTTGTGGCCATTCCGATAGTAAGTTTGTTTGAAAGCAAAACTGTTGAAGCTTTACTTTAAATTCAACGATTTTTGTACCAGATCGCCTCATACTAACCAAAATATACACAGTAGGCCCCAAACTTCGACAACGACGTAAGAGCCGCATATAACCAGGCGAAGAGCCGCGGGTTGGCCACCCCTGTTCTAGAACATCGTCCAACCGTTTTTAAGGCGGAGCTAACGAAGTTGGCAGGTGTCGGGATGAAAAAATTAGATCGACTTTTTTTCGCAAACTTGGTTAAGACATAAAACGGCGTTATGCACTGTGTGACAATCCCTTTGTCTGCATACTCGAAATCCATACTTTTTGAGAAGCAATCCACGAACTTCTTTGTTGCCGAATACAAAGATATAAAGGGAGCGGGGAATATACTGCCGCTAGAACTTATGTTTACAATAATGCCCTTTTTCTTTTCCACTGTGCTTGGCAAAATTAGCTGTGTCATTTTCACCAAAGACTCGGTGTTAACAGCTATCATGCTTTCTACAATTTGAAGGGAATCAGCAAATTCCAGAAACGGCATTTGATCTTGCCCAAGTCCAGCATTGTTGATCAGAGTTCCAACATCAAGACCTTCCGATTCCTTTGCGATTTTTTGATAAACATCATGGCGACTAAAGTCAACAGCTATTCCTCTTGTTTCGACGTTGTATTTTTCAGCAGTTTCGTTGGCAACGTTTTTTACTTTCTGCGGATTCCTACATAGTCTTTACATACCCTGGTCTGAAAGCGCAATGGCAAAACCAGCATTAAAAGTGGGAAGCTACGCCATCTAGCGGTGGTGTGAAAAATTCACAACGCCAACGCGTAAGCTACACCAAAGTACGCTATTGTAACTAATGAACTTGGTAACTTAAGGTAACTCTGGGTAACTCTAGGTAACTGATTTTAAGTTTAAAATGCGTCGATCTTTATAGCGTTCAGGTCACATATTGTTATACGGGCATAGTTGTAAAAACGTACGCCCGAGAAGATGAACTGAGTTCTAAACCGTAATTATTCTTTAAATTGCTTTACAGAAACGTCACATGTAACATGGCTGGAAGCCAAATTAAACGTGGTTCTTGTTAACACGTAAATTATAGATACAAATACAGCCTTGAGCAAGTTTATGACCAGTGTGGTGATTAGAAAACAGGTTTAAACAGGTTTTACCGAGTTTGACCGGGGAAATATACGTCACGATAAATGCATGCAAGTAAATGTTTTGAATTAAAAGTCCAAAGTCCGATGTGTTTTGAATTAAAAGTCCAAGGTCCGATACATCACTCTCCGTCCCGTGAAATGTTTTCCGGAAGAGATTCTCCGGGATGATGCTTTCCAAATTAGGTCTATCATTGTCTGTTTGTTGTTTCCTTTTTGACTCTTCGTGCTCCAAAGTCAAAATGTGGTTCGTGCGAAAATTTTTGTTCATTTGACGCTCTTGTTTGATGGTTGGATATCACGCTGTGTGGTGATAAATTGTTTGTATTCGTTGATGATCTCCAGTTGACGATATTGTTTGCGTTTTCGAACGACATCATGTTCAAATGGACATGTGATAAAACGTTGCTTGATGCGATTCGAACAGTTGATCCGGTGTGATTCGAACGGTTGAATTCGTACGTTGATTTTTGAACGTCTGTAATCTAAACTTAACATTTCGCGCGGCAAATTTTCACAATGATTATATAAGGACTTTTTTTTAAAAGGGATATAATGATAATTTTTACAAGTATATACAATGCAATTAAAAAGGCGCGAAATGTTAAAAAATAGTTTTGACATTTGACAAGTGTTTCTGCTTCGAATTCTTGTAAGAAATTAAACGAGCTGTTCGTACTTTTCAGATTTGTAGTTTTTTTACGGTTCGACGTGTAGCTATGCTGGCGTCTTGATTTTACATGTGAAATGTGGCTATACAGCCTCCCACTTGCAAGTTTGGAAAGTTTTGCAGTGCATTTGTAATCTGCAGTTGTGAGTTGGTGAGTCGCTTTTTGTTGTATTATTCATGCCATGATCTGACAGGCTAATTAATCTATAACAGATTATTATATTTTTCGCGCTGCCGTCGAGGCAAGGTAAAGGTTTTTAGGCAATCAAGCTCGTTCGAGTTGCAATTGCTTTTTAGGCGGTATTTGGCCTAGCGACTGTGCAGCGGTGCTGCTTTGAGCGAAGCTCATTGAAGTATAAGATTCAATGTGAATCAGTTTGATTGGCGTTCGATAAACGCTTGCGCGACAAGGCGCTTATAGTGTCAAGGGCCATTTGCATTTGCTTTTACATCTTTCCGCTTAATCGCTGTAGCATTCTCCTACATTTTTCCTTAGCACGTTTAATTGATTAAATACAATTTATCTTTATCGTTTTGGTTTCACATATAGTCATGTCAAATCTAAAAATATTTTTATACAGTGTCAACCTACGAGGTACTTAGAATGAATGTTATGATCGTTTTTTTGTTTCAAATCAATATAGTTGTTATACAACTGAGGGTCAATCTACGAGGTTCTTATGAACGCTTACTGCTTTTGCGGACACCGGCGCAGTGTAATTTGGCATTTGGCAGTATCGATAGAAGCCGTCTGAACCTCAGATAGCATTGATTGGTCTGTAAAACTGCACTTAAAAATACAAAACATTAAATCTGCTACAACTTGCGACGCTACCTAATTGAAGCAAACAAACTGCCATGTAAGAACATTAGTAATAAACCAAACAAGAATATGCGTATCTGTGAATGATATCGGTCTGCTAACTTTCTATGCCCTAATGACCAACTTTCGCTTGTTTGTCTATAGCAGGGGTTCCCAACCGGTGGTACGCGTACCACTAGTGGTACGCGAAGGTTTTTTAAGTGGTACGCGAGTAGCTTTCGTTTTTTTTTCACAAAAATTTGGATTCACAACTTTCTATTTTGTTTATCTGGTTTTGTTTACAAAAAAATCCCCAAGCCTCTTCTTATTGTTACGTAACTATTTCTGTTGTTTCGTATCATTACGATCTACAAACTACAGGTCATGTCAATTGCCAACAAGAAGCACAGTTGCTTTGAAAAGTCGTACAACGCTGTGGGACAGTGGGCGTTGATTACGGCAAATGATTGCTCAGCCAATTGGTGGACAGTAAACAAAAGCAAAAATATCATTAAATTTGCTTTAGTGTTATTTTAGTAGGCCAATATTATTATTCTTAATAAAATATGATTCGATTAAATAAGTTGTTCTGCAAGAAGTGGTACGCGTGGCAGTACAAAGCGTCGAAGTGGTACGAGATCGATAAAAAGTTGGGAACCCCTGGTCTATAGCGAGAAGCAGTCAATCCCTATTGAGCAAGGACTTTTTTTTGAGTCAGACATGTAGGTAGAAGTAGTAAAAATGAAATAATTGCTGCCTTGAACGCAATGCGGCCCCAATTACCGCAAACTCTGTGAGACGAGGATTTCTATCTACGTAGGCAAGTAGATTAATATTAGACCGTATCAAACATAAGCGTGACATTTCTTAGTAAAAATTATAGTTAAGACACGGTACAGTTGCTTTCATTTAAGATTAGCAAATCGCAAAGTAGAGATTAAAAGTAAAGGGAGTAGGCAATATCGTAGTGAGGGAAATAAAATCGTCCGTTAACAATAGTCAATCAATAAATTTCATACTTATCTGCTATCCTATTCTCAGATCGCCCGCGGATCTGAACAAACCGGCGTTTCGTTTGATGAGTTGCAGAAATCGGCACGCGTCGACATTGACACTTTTATTGTCGGGTGCAATTGTGTCCTTTTCGGTCACTTTGAAAGACTGAAAGTTCGTTGGTTCGCTGATCAAAGCGATTTGATCAGCGTTTTCGGTCAACGCATCAATGGACAAACCGTAATCAGGCGCAAAAAACGACTTTTCCAACAACTTTTCCGCGTCAGGACTAAAATCAAGTAAATGTTTTGAATTAAAAGTCCAAAGTCTGATGTGTTTTGAATTAAAAGTCCAAGGTCCGATACACCTTCAACAAAGAAAAGAAACTGGAGATCTTCATTGACAACAATTTGATACTGGGGACCTCCATAAAAACAATTGTTTGACAGGTTCCACTTCAGAAAGAACAGTACAGATTGGGGGGGGGGGCCTTCAATAAAGCAAAGAAACTGGAGATCTTCATTGACAACAATTTTATACTGGGGACCTCCATAAAAACAGTTGTTTGACAGGTTCCACTTCAGAAAGAACAGTACAGATTGATAATAATAATTATTCATTAGGCCTTTTTTAATTCCCAATCGATTTTTTTTCACCAGCTCTAAAGGCTGACTCTAAATTCTCAAGTGATTTATAGTTGACATTGATTTTGGGGAACTCATGTTTTTTAATGATTCTTCTGGAAGAAATTGATTTAGTGAAGCATTTCTGTGGTAAATTTTGGGATGGTAGTCTACCAAAATTGATCCATTTTCGTTTTGTTGTTGATTGTATGTCATCTTTATTGAAATGTAAACTACAGATAAATGCTTTGCCTTGCTTAATTCTGTCCTTGAACTTGTTGTTGCTGGGATCGCGATAATAGAACACAACTTTTAAAATTTTTGTAGCCCAGTCATTTGTGTCAACACCATATCTCCCCTTGTTTTGACCATATGGAATTTAAAACAAGTTCACATTTTTTGTTTGTGATGAGTTGCAACAGCCTGGTATTGAGTAGTACTGGCCTCTATTATTACTCATTTTCATTTCCAGTTGGAAAATTTCGTTTTGTTTACAATCTGTCGATTTTTATTATTGTTTGTTAAGTAAGTGCTTTGAAATGTTTATGTGTGGTTCATTGTTATAGATCAGTGCTCTTCAACCGGTGTGCGCAAAATATGTATAGGGTGCACCAGTACGAAAGTGTATACAAGGGTGCGGGGGGGGGGCTATAGATCAGTGCTCTTCAACCGGTGTGCACGGATGCAAAATATGTATAGGGTGCACCAGTACGAAAGTGTATACAAGGGTGCATCACAAACTTTTAATGAACCATTAACATTTGTCTTTCAGGATATTAGAAAAAAGATGTAGGTTTCAACTGATGCATAAATGAACCTTTGTATTTGTTAAAAATGTTCATGTCTAACACTTTCAGTGCGGATTGACGTTAATTTATGTCAAAAGTTTTGATCATTGTGTAAAACTTCGGTAGCTCCGCTCGGTTTAATTGACTTGATGATATGCATAATGATTTTTCATGTCGCTTTTTACCTCAGTTTACCTTTTAGGTAAACAGGGTGCATGAGTTCGTCATAACAACTTTAAGGGTTCACCAAACCAAAAAAGGTTGAAGAGCACTGTTATAGAGAATAAAGACAATCCGATTGTTTCATAATGGATAATATTTTTTAGGTTAGTTAACAGCAAACCAACTGAAATTGTGCATTGCAAGAAACTTTTAATATTGGAGTACGGTTTAAATAACGTTTCTGTTACAATTAATGTTGCAACCTTTACAATTAATGTTGCAACCTTTACAATTAATGTTGCAACCTAAGTCCTGTTACCTACAGTAGCATAGAAAATGCGAAATGTGCATAAACTTTCGTTTAAAACACTTGAAAAAAACATTTACCGGTGCCCCATTTTTTTAAAACATCTTCATCCATCCTTGCTTACTAAAAGAGAATTGCTTGCTTACGGAAGCACGTACAGCCAGCTATATGTAAAACGTGCCATGTCGTCACTGTTTTTGTTGCCAACGGCCACAGATTAGCCTACATATTGCTTTGAGGCAAAAAATATTAGCCAGCAGGGCTAGTTAAATCAGAGCCACCATGGGGGGGGGGATGCCACCATACTGACAATCACAATGAAGAATATTACACGTTTCGTGCTGTACCGAGCATTAAACTAATTTTCGCAACGTCTTGCAGCACTTGTACAGAAAAACCTCGCTAATCCCTATAGCAGGGGTGTCAAACTCGTAGGGGTTCAAGGGCCACATTGCAGTTTGGAAGTTATGCCAAGGGCCGCATGTGATTTTTAATCTGGTTTTATACACTTAAACCAGGACTGCACAACCTTTTCGCTCCGACGGCCGTATTGCAGATCCTTATTTCACCAACAGCCGCCAATTACCTGCTGGATTTTGTCATAAAATTACCGATGTAAAGAAACTGGTTTATATCATATGCATAAACCATCTATTAGCGCTCAAAAAGCCCAGATTAATTTCTAACTTGATTCACAGATTAATCTGCACAGTGTGAAGATCAACTGTTTATGAGATCATAATCTATATTGTGACGCTTATGGCATCTGTTTTTTCGCATTGTTTGTACACAATAAGGGTACAAAAAGTCTGATGCATGTGGCTACTTGGCTGATAATACTCTTTTCAGTTTCACAAAAATCTGTTTAGAGCAGCTAAAAAATCAAAATATTTGGCAAATGAGTTTTGATTACATCACGGCCGCCAGTACATATATTTTTATAAATATGTTTACGGTCGCAAAATTCGTCCCTGTGGCCGTACGGCCGAAGTTTGTGCACCCCTGGATGAAACTTAACGCTTATTTTTAGTTAAAAGAACGGTTTTCAACGTTTCTATCCATAACATATGAGTTTTTATTTAGGGGGGGGGGTAGTTTAAATAACAGCTTTTAATTGGAAAAGTGAGAAAAAATCATTACATTCAGATAAAAATCTGGCAAAATACTACAATTGTTGTTGGGTGTTTAAGGGCCGCACGTTTGACACCCCTGCCCCATAGTATTCGTTCACAACTAGCGGAAAGGGAGCGGCGCTTTAAGAGATAGAAAGAAACAAAAAAGCGATTGTGGCTCTGGTTAAACTGCTACCAGTAAAGGTATAATTCAGTGGTTCTTAATTGTGATGCACCGAAGTTTCGGTTGGCCGAAACATTTCGGCCGAATCCGCTGTTTTTCAATGTTTCGGTTTCGGCCCGAACCTTTTTAGTCGGGTTCGGTGCATCACTAGTTCTTGACCTTTTTATTACACCAAACCGCTACAATGTTCTCCCTGCTTTCGTTGAACCCCAATCAAGGGTGTCATTCCCATTTCGTGTAGTGAAAACCTGCAAGCTTTTGCATTTTGCGGTACCACGGTTATGAAAAAAACGAAGTGAAAGTTACTTGAGGTCGTGATGTTATCTTATGCTTATGCACAAACTCAATCCGGCCTTTCTTGTCTGAGACAAAATTTACAGGTCGCCGACCAAGAACATAAGGCAAAGCAGGCCGGATTTGTTCTGTGGTTCGCTGGTTTGACTCTGTTTTTTTCTATGACAGAAGCAAAACGAATACGAACATTAATACTACAAAGAACCTTCGTCGAACCCCTGAACCAGCGTTGTCTAATCCGCGTGGCGTGGTTCGACCGAACCTAGTGTTACAATGCCACAAAATAATGCCATTTACACTGTTATATTAGTGGGATGTTAAATGAAAACAATGAATATAACAGCAAATGCGGTGCCATATTTACTTGATCGAACTGATGGGAAGAAAACATGGACAGGAAGCCTTATGAAATGATCTAATAATTTCTTCACAATAAAAATTATTACAGAAACAGCTAAAACTTTATGCTCCCTGAAGTAATATATACAAATCCTTTTTTTTCAAATTATTTAATAAAATTAATTTCACAATTTATGCATAGAAAGGATTAAAAAGATACATCAATGTGAATAATGCAGCAAATACAGCACATTAGAAAATTAAGATTGAAATTACAACCCACAAAACATTTACATAGCGTATAAAACTCATTGCAGACTTTTTAATTTACAAACAAAACAATATAAGGTCAAACATGATCATTTGCAACTGTTGACATTAAAATAAACAATAGTTTTTCATATGAATCGTAAAGTACAAAATAAAAACATTCACAGCGATTTTGCTTTGGAACAGTGGGTACATTAACACACAACATTGAACATTGCTAATTGGGAAAAAATGGAACAAACTAAACAGTGTTACACACTTAATAGATGAAGAATTATACATGTTAATATTGTACAAATGTTGCTGTGCCTCTTTACTGCTGAGAACGTGCTTGGGAAGCAATTTGCTTTCGTCTTATTCTTTCCCTTACCCTTGAAAGTATACGGTGTAAAATCCAGCTCACGAAGGATTCAGGTAAAACTTCAACCAACTTGCCTTGCAGGCCATGAGATACACATCCATAAGATCTTCGGCATCTACCGATAGTTTTCAAGGCAGAACTAACATAGTATTCAGGAAAGGGAACAAGGAAATTGGATCGACGTATTTGTGACATCTTGGTGGCTACAAACCAAGGCATTAGGCTCAGTGTAATAATACCTTTGTCTGCATATTCACTATGCATACACTTTGAGAAGCAATCCACAAAAGTTTTTGTTGATGAATACACAGACAATAACGGTGTGGGGCAAACACCTGAGCCAGAACCGATGTTAACAACAATGCCTTTTCCCTTTTTAATCATTCCTGGCAAAATAAGCTGCGTCATTTTTACCATTGACTCAGCATTAACAGCCAGTATATTTTCCACACTTCCACTATGATCAGCAATTTCAAGAAACTTTACAACGCCTTGTGGGACACCGACATTGTTGACTAGAGTGCCGACATCAATATCTTCTAATTCCTTTGCAATCTTTGGGTAAATGTCACCATGGCCAAATTCAACAGCTATTTGCTTGGTTTTGACTTTATATTTTTCAGAAACCTCAAGAGCAACCTTTTCCACTTTTTCTGGATTCCTACTAATAACTACAATATTTTGGCCAAGAGCAGCTAGTTTGTTGACAAATGCAAGTCCAATTCCATCTGTACCTCCAGTTACAACTGACCATTTTCCATATTTATGAAAGTCCGGATAGGTTCCCAGGTAGTAGACATATATGAAGTTCCAACATCCCCACAGAAACTTAAGAAAAATGCAGGCAACAACAACTTGTGCAAATATCTGGAAGCACACACATTCAGGAAACAATGCCATCTGGAAGAGCTAGTTTGTTGTTGTTACATCTGCAGAAAACACACACATTAAACTCAACAAAAAAGTAAATTGTGGAATTTTGTGCTGTCAGTAACTTGGAATAAACATAAATCTAAAAACTTAATTTTGTGTCAAAATTTCTTTCGTAAAAGGAATGCTTGTTTTTTTCAACACATTTGCACATATTTCTGATCATGACAACACTTTGTCTTAGCTATGCTGCTTAATTAAAAAATTATTTTAAAAAAAAACAGGTTACCCAAGATTCAGGAAATGCTTCAAAAAAGTGGGATTGGGGAGTATGTGAAATTGATCCAAATGGATTTGGGCCAATAAAGTATGACAGAAATGAAACAGGTTGGGGCAATGCCAAATGATGACCTATTGTTTCTTTTAGTGCCATTTTTCATTTAGCATTCCAGGTTAAACCAATTTTGCCATTTGAGGACTTAGCACTGGCTGTTATCATTTTTCTACAACACCTAGTTTAACTGCAAAATTAACAATGTTGTTTTGCTGCCCATATGTGACATCAATGTGATTAATTACTATTCCAATATCAAAACTTTTTTATTTCTGCAGAAATCTTTGGATGTATGTGATAGTCACCAAAGGTAACAGCTACTTCATAGGTCCTTTGTAGAAATATCATGTTCAGTTGCCAAATGAGACCATTGCAAACTAAGTTTTTTTAACTTAAGATACCAACAGCTGAAACACATCAAAAATCATGTTAGAAGAACAATAAAATGATTGTGGAATCTGGTTAAAACAAGAATACAGTAATCATCACAGTCAAACAGCAATATTTTTAAGAAAGCATGTGACACAGATTTTAAAAGCATAGTTAGAACACACATATGAGGTTTTTAACTGCTGTAAAACTTGCATATTTTTGTTTAATGACATAAGCTCAGTTGTTTTAAACACAACATGAATATTAATACACAGCATTGGGCATTGCTAATTGGGATACAATGGAGCAAACTAGACCCTTATTTCTCAACCTGGGGGTTGCAAAAATGCAACCCAACTCGGAATGATTTTATCCCTCCAAAAAACACGTTCCCTGTGACTGTTGTTTAGCATAGTAACTCACACAGCCATTTGATTTAGACAGGGTGCAATAGTATTTGTGATTGTATACTACTATAATTGCGGACTGTGACTGGAAATGATTAGTAAAAATGTGCCACAAACAGATATTTGAGGGTTTTTGGTTGTACAGCAAAACACCGAACTATTGCAGCCACGTTAGATTGCAAATGTGTGATGAACACGATCAACACATTTGAGTGTTAAACTTCTTGTGTTGTTGTGTAAAGGGATTGTGTGGTGTTCTAAAATCTCTAAGGGGGGTCGCATAGTAAAAAAGGTTGAGAACCACTGAACGAGACGGTGTTACACATGTGTAACAAAAAGTGCACTTTTTAAATGATTAATTGAACATGCATAGATTGTACATGTTGCTGTGCTTCTTTACTGCTGAGAACGTGCTTGGGAAACAGTAGGCTTTCCTCTTACGTGTTCCCTTGCTCTTGAAAGTATATGGCGTAAAATCCAGCTCACGAAGGATTCAGGTAAGTCTTCACACAACTTGCCCTGCAGGAAATGAGATATACATCCATAAGATCTCCGACATCTACCAATGGTCTTCAAGGCAGAACTAACAACATGTTCAGGACAGGGAACAAGGAAATTGGGTTGACTTATTTCTGACATCTTGGTGGCCACAAACCAAGGCATAAAGCTCAGGGTGATAATACCTTTGTCTGCATATTCACTATGCATACACTTTGAAAAGCAATCCACAAACTTTTTTGTTGATGAATACACAGACAATAACGGTGTGGGGCAAATACCTGAGCCAGAACCCATGTTAACAACAATTCCTTTCCTCTTTTTGATCATTCCTGGCAAAATAAGCCGAGTCATTTTTACCAATGACTCAGCATTAACAGTCAGTATATTTTCCAGATTTCCACCATGATCCACAATTTTAAGAAACTTTACAATGTCTTGAGCGACACCGACATTGTTGACTAAAGTGCCGACATCAATATCTTCTAATTCCTTTGCAATTTTTGGGTAAATGTCACCATGGCCAAAATCAACAGCTATTTGCTTGGTTTTGACTTTATATTTTTCAGATACCTCAAGAGCAACCTTTTCCACTTTTTCTGGATTCCTACTAATAACTACAATATTTTGGCCAAGAGCAGCTAGTTTGTTGACAAATGCAAGTCCAATTCCATCTGTACCTCCAGTTACAACTGACCATTTTCCATATTTATGGAAGTCTGGGTAGGTTCCCATGAAGTAGACATATATGAAGTTCCAACATCCCCACAAAAAGTTCAGAAAAATGCAGGCAAAAACAACTTGTGCAAATATTTGGAAGCACGCACATTCAGGAAACAATGCCATCTGGAATAGCTAGTTTATGGTTGTTACATCTGCAGAAAAAGCACACATTAAACTTGACAAAAATGTATATTAATTAGTTTTACGCTTTTATTGAATTACATGCAAAACATTTTATTACTTGTACCAAAGGTAATTGTAAAAACTTGTTTTGTGGAGAAAAACCTGTTTTTGTTCAAAAAAGGTGCACACAATTCAGATCATGACAACAATTTGCCTTGGTTATGTTGCTTTAGTTTAGAAAATATTTTGTTGAAAATCAGGTTACCCAAGATTTAGGAAATGCCTCAAAAAATGCATTGCGGGAGTATGTGATTTGATCCAAATGGATTTGAGCAGATAAAGTAGATGTCGGGGTTGGGGCAATGCCAAATAATAACCTATTGTTTTCTTTTAGCATTGCAAAGAAAACCAATTGTATATTTTAAAGCCATTGAAGGGTATCATTTTTTGCCTATATCCATCCATATTATTAATCACCTCCCCAACATCGAGTCGTCTATTTTTGCAGCAATCTTTGGATAGTCACAAAACAGCTGCTTCCCAGGTTCTAAATTGTATTTTTGCAAAACCTTATGTTCAGTTGCCAACTAAGTTTTTTAAAGTTAGGCACCGACAGCTGAAACACATCAAATATCATGTTACAAGAATGTCAATAAAACGATTGTGAAATCAGGCCTAAACAAGAATACAGTAATCAAAAATGTCAAACTGCAACATTTCAAAGGCATGTGAAGCAGACTTCAATAATTCAGTCAGAACACAAATAACAACTGTTAAACCTTCACGAAACTTGCATAATCGGCAGGTACGTTCAGATAACATACACTTATATTTTTATTATGTCCAAATCAGTTTTTACATAAACAGAGAACACACACTAGTATATGATTAAAAATCAATTTTGCTAATAGATATACACAACTTATATATGATTACGATCTTGCGGAATTACCTTCTGCATCATTATTTCAAATATCACACAATCAGCTTATTTAGTAGGTTTGTAAATTATACATTCAGTTTTACTTTCCTTTGACAGCCTGATCTCTTTTTTTAAGAGCTTTTGCTCTAATTCCTATGGACATTCGTTTCCCAACCCATAAAAACAAACTTTCTGGTACCATTTCAAACAACTTTCCTTGTATGGCATGAGCAAAATACCCATAGGATCTGCGAGAACTGCCAATGGTCTTTAAGGTGCAACTGACAAACTTTTCTGGGGTTGGAACAAAAAAGCTTGGCCGGCGAATTTTTGACATCTTGGTGGTGACATAAAGTGGAACAATGCTCTGAACAATAATTCCTTCACCACCATATTCACTATTCAAACATTTCGAGAAACAATCAACAAACTGTTTTGATGCTGAGTATAGTGATAGCAAAGGCGTTGGTTGGATTGCTGAACCAGAAGACAGGTTTAGTATAATGCCTCTTTTCTTTGCAACCATAGTTGGCATGACCAATTCGACCATTTTCACAACAGAATTCACATTTATTGCCATCATTCTTCCAATAGCATCAGGATTTTCCGCATAATTCAAAAACCAATCTGGAAAGTCATAAGAGACACCAACATTGTTGATTAGTGTACCCACATCAATTCCTTTGATTTCAGCACCAATTTTTTCATAAATATCAGTTTTAGAAAAATCCACAGCAATTTCCTTAGTTTCAACATTATATTTTTCTCTTAATTCAGTGGCAACGGAGCTTAACTTTTCAGCATTTCTACTGATAAGGACAATATTTTGACCTTTTGCAGCCAATTTTTTGGCAAAGGCAAGTCCAATGCCATCAGTTCCACCAGTGATTATGGACCATTTTCCATATTTGCTGAAGTCTGGGGCCTTTCCAAGAAAGTAAACAGATATAAAATTCCAGCATCCCCACAAAAAGTTTAGCAGCACACCTGCTGCAATAACTTCGGAAACAGTTTCGAAACAACAGCAACTGGTTGTCATTTTCAATTTCTTGTTTTCCTAAAGTTTTTTTTTGTACTATACTATGGTATTTTACCTGAGGTTTACAGAAACTTGTTATACCACCTTTAACCCTTTTCAATACAATACATAATGTAAACCAGAGAGCAGAAACATTATGAAACTATCTATCTGCAATTAATGTTTCAATTAAACGGTACTGTTACTGTATCGTTAACCGCACAAATCCACAAAAACATGTTTTAAAATCTTCCCTTATACCCATACGAGTTAATATTTTGTGAAATGTCCTTCACGAATCACGATTAACCACTTTTTTCAACCTGACTTTTAGCAAACATTTATTGGACTTTGAACAGCACATCTACATGTAACCATCATCATTTCGCCGAAATGGTAAGTGCGAAAATTGTTAATAAGCGTTACGCACCACTGCGTACAGTTTCCAAAAACAAATTTTCATTTTTATTTTTTTTAAACCATAGAGAGTGGTCAAGGTACGTACAAATCGACATTTTGAGGTATGGGAGAAAACGTTACAGCTTGTAAAGTCACATTTCTGGTCTCAAACAGTATTTGCCAATGAAATGACTTTAACCGATACTTGTTTACATAAGTCGCCCATTTTCAAATGCATAGCCTACATCGCTAAGCCAATGTTACGAAATAAATAAAAAGACTATCCGAGCCTAATATTTTTTCTATAAATTGGCACAGATGTACGTTAGAGCAAGAAGTTTCCCCTCGTAGAGTCACATTTCTGGTCTCAAACAGTATTTGCCAACGAAATGACTTTAACCGATACTTGTTTACGTAGGTCGCCCATAAACAAATGCATACATCGCTAAGCCAATGTTACGAAACAAATAAAAAGACTATCCGAGCCTAATATTTTTCTATAAATTGGTACAGATGTACGTTAGAGCAAGAAGTTTCACCTCGTAGAGTCACATTTCTGGTCTCAAACAGTATTTGCCAACGAAATGACTTTAACCGATACTTGTTTACGTAGGTCGCCCATATACAAATGCATACATCGCTAATCCAATGTTACGAAAAAAATAAAAAGACTATCCGAGCCTAATATTTTTCTATAAATTGG